>MU837353.1:35766-72010 GCA_029603245.1 Rhizopogon salebrosus TDB-379
TCTAGCTCCAAAAGTTGTGCTCTTCTATCAGAATGATTGGACACTATATCGCGTTGATCATGCGAGAGTTAGGGGAAGCGACGGGCATAGATGCACGGTCACTCATTACCTTCCGTCTAGGGATGAGAGGCGCCCGAGAGAAACTGCAATGGGTGTCCAAGCGTGACACGACTATACCAGAAGACATTGCATACTCCTTGTTTGGCATCTTCGTGGTCAACCTACCCGTTATATACGGCGAGCAGAAGCAAAATGCGCTCGGGCGACTGCTTCAGGATGTCATAGCTCAGTCAGGCGACATCACGGCCTTGGATTGGGTCGGAAAAGCATCTGAGTTCAACAGCTGCCTCCCGCCGGCTGAAATCACTTCGTATGGGACTCCATCGTGCACGCTGCCATCTCGAGCTGAGCACGAGATGCAGACATTGGTCTCGTCACTGCGGGACACTAGGGCTATAGAGTCGACTTCGAAACTGTACACCCAACTTAATGACCTGAGCGCTCCTCGTTTTGCGACCCGCCGACTGCAGCTACCCTGCATCCTATTCTCTGTCACGGAAATCAGACACAGCCATGGTCAAGAGCAGGAAAACATGTATGAAGTCGGGGCAGGCAGCCTTCACGACTTGCTGATCACTGCGAAGACGAGTTGATCAAGTTCTCGCGCACAATGCCCTCTCACTGCAATTTCTTGCTTGTCCGTCCGTGGGATCTAATTTCCTTGGACTGTCTAATTTTGAAGAAGACGTGCAGATCATCCAAGATGTCCCCCCGCCCAGCCCTTCTTGAGACTATAGGACAATTCATTCGTAGGCACACTTGCGATTGCTTCATCACCTCCGGAAGCCTTTCAGGGCAATGTTTGGTGGTATTCCTCGAGAAAAAGGACCGGTTGTTTCGGAGTCTTACTCTAGAGCATTGCGATTGGTTGTTCGCCTCGGACAGCCTTTTTGCTAACGCAGCATGGGGCGGAGGATACAAGGGAATCGCGTCAGATCACCATATCATTTCACAGGTCAAAGACATGGCTTCTATTCCAGGCATAATGGATACCAAGACCCTCAGCTTCATCTTTGCACGTGTCCTTATACACACCGTTCTCGTCTGTACCTGTATCGACGCACCTCATTGTCCTCGTATCACCTACTCAGTCACGACGGAACAGCAGACCGTCACCTGTTTATAACATGCTTACTCAATCTATGAATTGCATTTGCGGCTATCAGACAATAATCCTGTTCGCCCGATGAAACGGGGTTTATTGAATATAGCGAATGAACAATTCTAGGGGCAAGGTGCGATCTAACAAAGGCCGAAATCCGGATTCCTGTATGCACATACTATCCACCTCCGTCCAAAGATGATGTTAAGACGTCTATCTCTTGGCTGCAAAACGCCGCCGCTGCGGAGCTGGCTCAAAATTTTATGACCTGCCTTCGTAGCATGACCACTCCTCCGGGCCGTTTCATAGTCATGATTCTGACCCACCGGAAGTACAAGTGACTCGCGCCCCACAGCAGATCCGACGGGAGACCTTTCAAAGACTGCTGCGTCGAGCCTTCGGAGGCGCAGTTGGCCTGTGCTGCCGTTACGACCGGTACTTATTGGGAGCTGCGGAGCGTATTGTGTGACCGGATAAGGTTCGAGCGAGTTGACCACGATATATACGACTCTGCGTTTCCATCATGATCTCCATTGCCGTTAGGGAATTCAATGTCGTTTTCGATGAGAGACTATTCACCATCCTCCGCATGACCATTCGTATGGCTATAAATTCATTGCGTACCGCCGTTCTGCAAGGCTGCGACACTGCCCTCTGGTTCTCCCTGGACGGGAAGTAACTTATCGGGGGAGTTCGGTTTTCATGACCCACAGCAGCGGCATGTTGAGGATAAATCTACTGACTGTTTCGGTGCTTTACGCACTGCGGGCGGGGTAGGAATCCTATGGGAAATGTTTTGATAGAAGTTCCGCCTATACGAGACGTAGTCCACGTCCACTGCAGTCACGTTCTCGCCACTTGACGACCCGATAGGCGTGTGATAAAGGGGAGAAGTGCGCTCAGGAGACAGCGCATGCTATGCGGGTGTCCCAACCGTAAGACGAAGAGTCGGTCTGTGTCGCTGGAAGAGGGTTTTATCGCCTATCTCGCGTTCGACAATGCGTATGGAGCTGAAGCGTTACAGATAGCAGCTCACGGCCTCCTACATCATTTGGACTCGTTCGTTCGCGCGGATCCGAGACCAAGGGAAAGTTTGGGCCTTGAGGGCACCGCACGCACATAAACTGCGCTACTCGCTACGTTGCTGAGGTAGGCAATGTTGAACATATCAGGAACGGGAGTCTGCTGACTCATTGCCTGTGCATAGTCCGCGCGCTGGATATCTGCCTTTGGCTCTGTCATCTGCCGATTCTCCTCCCTTTCATGACGCCGAATTGCGTTGAAACTGGGAGGTATCCTGTCCACAGGGCGTGAACACTGAACAGCCCATTGGTATTCATATCGAATAAAGCATGGATGTTGAAGCAAGGAGGCGCCTGTTTACTTCTTCTAGGAAGACAAAGCTGATTTGGTGGAGACGGGGGTGCACTTAGGGTTGGGTGCAGTTCATGTGATGGGAGTCGGCGAAGATGTAAATTTTGACCGCAGGGATGTTTTCTGTTCTGTGCCTGACGCGCGCTAAGCAAGTTGTCCCACGGAGAAAGTGACTTTGTGTGTAGTACAGTGGCCAACCCAATATGGGTGTTGTTGATCATGATGGCGGCAGAACTACAAAAGTTCGTACTCCCTGCAGCGCTGCAGCCTGCAGACCCCTTCATCACTAATGCAGCAAGCTTTCCAGTGGTGGGAATTCATGTTATTGGAGATCGATTTATTCACTGGTTGTGGTGAGCCAGCACGATATTTATACCCATGACGTGTGCATGGATTCTGGAAGACCAGGCTAGACCAGGACACACACGCTTAATTTCTATGCATAGCACGTTACAGGAAAGGCGCACGATAAAAACCCAAGCAAGACACCAGGATGTCGCTATTTTTCTTGTCATAGCTAGCCATCATGATGCGGCTTCCCGCCATCTTTACGCCTTTGCTCGTGGTGACTGCCGCTTGCGCTCGTATAATGAGCAAGCAAGAGCTTAGACAGCGCCAGCTCGAGGCAACAACACTTAAGCAGACCACCTGGGAAATCGAGCCAGAAAGAACTGGAGACACGAAACACCATTTTGTTCAAAACATCACGTTCACGAACCCCAAGGCCTCAGGTGAATAAATTACCACACGTAAGCATCTCCCTGTGAGCTATAGAGGTTCCTGCAGAATTCTACGTCGACGGAACATCACTCCCTCTGGTCGACTTTGATGTTGGTCCAAGCTGGGCAGGTCTGTTGCCCATCAGCAACAGTTCTGACGAGACGCGGCAGGTGTGTCATGTGAATTATGCACTTTATTTGCTGATTGCATGGACGGCAGCTTTTTTTCTGGTTTTTCCCTCCTGGTCCCGATGGCAGTCTTGATGATTTGATTTTTTGGTACGTGATGAGGTGCAGTCTATACGATTCACCAATGATTCGATGCGTTATTCTAAGGACAAATGGTGGCCCTGGCTGTTCCTCGCTCGAAGGTCTGCTGCAAGAGAACGGTGTAACCATCTCTTCTGCCTGATTCCTCGACCCATCTGACTGAAATATTAAGCCTTTTAGTTGGTCCTTGGGGCAAGCCAAACCTACGGTAAATGAGCAAAGCTGGACCAACCTCTCTTCCATCCTTTGGGTGGAGCAGCCTGTTGGCACAGGGTTTTCTCAGGGTACTCCGAATGCACAGAACGAAGACGATGTCGCAGCTCAGCTCGTCGGGTTCATGCAGCAGTTTCTCGAAGTCTTTTCGGAGCTAAAGGGCAAGAAGCTTTATCTCACGGGTGAAAGTGTACGTTTCTGCCCGAGTTGATTCGAATGTCGTGCTTACTTGACTCAGTACGCTGGAACATACGTGCCTTGTTAGTTGAACACCGACTTTGTTTCATACCTGACTAAATTGCCAACAAAGATACCGCGAACTACATCTATGAGAATCCCACTCTGTTGGACCTATCTTTGCAAGGGATATGGATCAGTGATCGTAAGTAACTCCGAGTCACTTTGTGTTTTCTTGGCTCACCCACAGTGACTAGCTTCGCTCTCATGGGACGTAGTGCAAGAGCAAATACCTGCGGTAGACTTCGTGAACAAATATTCTGGGCTCTTCTCTTTCAAGTCTGTACATTTCACTTGACTACACTTTATGGGCTACTCACGATGGCCCTCAGTCAAACATTCATGGCCTACCTCGAAAGGACCGCCGCAAAGTGTAATTATACTGGCTACATGGATAAGTATGTGACATATCCTCCAAACGGCCTTCTTCCTCTTCCAGGAGATTCAGTCGAGGCAGCTGAAGATTGTGACGTCTGGGACGATATCTTTAATAATGCGCTCATTATCAACCCCGCTTTTAATATATATCGCATTTGGGACACTGTGGGTCGAAGAAGAATCTAACCAGCAGTATAATGACTTTCTCCACGACAGTATCCTGCTCTTTGGGACGTTCTTGGTTCTCCGTAGGACATTTAACCATCGACTCCACAACTTGGCTGATGTAAACCTAGAGGTTCATTTGCACAGACACAGTCTCCGATCTACTTCAACCGAAAGGAGGTCAAGGAAACCATCCATGCGCCTCTTGACACTGAGTGGACGGAATGCTCCAATATCGATGTCTTTCCCAATGGAGACGGGAGCTTGCCTCCTGCCTTCACCGTATTACCGAATGTCATCGAGAAGAGCCAGAGAACCGTCATCGTGCACGGTCTTGCAGACTTCGTGCTCATTTCTGACGGGTATGGCTGTGTTAACTCCCCATTTTATATATGTTCTGAGACATGATTCAATGACTTAGAACCAGAATTGTCATTCAAAAGTAAGCTGTTCTTAACTGTGACCGTATGACCGATCGGAATCATCTGCAGCATGACTTGTGAGTGACTGGATGCATAAAGGTAAACAGCCACTCATTTCATTCAAGGGAACGGGCTGCAAGGATTTCAGACGCCTATTGCCAACGACAGCTTTATTGTCGATGGCGTGGGTGCCTATGGGACAATGCATTCAGAGCGCGGCCTTACTTACTACGAAGTGGTCCTGAGTGGACACATGTAAGTTTCATTTGCAATAATACACTTGGTGTTTCTCATATATCTTTTAGGATCCCGCAATTTGCGCCATTGGTAAGTTGACTATTTTTTGCAAGGTGCGATCTAACAGAGAAACGGATGATTCAGGCGGGCTTCCAGATTATGCAATACCTGATGGGCTTCAGGGATACACCTTAGATAGGACGTTTCTAGTCCCTTATTCTAGTAAATGGTAACACTAGAGTTCTCAAGTTGGATGAGTGCCATTTACGTCACAGCTGCAGTTTTCCACAATCTTAACTCTATGCATGTCGTAGCTAGGTGGCTGAATGAACAAGGCACACATGTACTCAGAGATTATCAGTATGAAATATGTAAAGAAACACGAAGGAAAGTTTGGGTGAAAACCCGAAGGGCTTGCTCGAACCTGGGTATCGAAATGAACTCAGAGCTGTGAAGATAGATCACATAATGCGCGCATGAGCGACATTACCTAGCGAGCGAGCGCAGACCATCAGATAAAGCTGAAGGGTAGCTGTGGTCAGTCCTGCGACATAAGACCAGGAATTTTATTGTTTAGAGCGAAGATAATTGCTAAGTGAAGCTTTGTTTGAACCTGAGACTCGGAGAGAGAGTGGCGGCCAGGGGTGAGCGAATGCTGTGGACTAGAAGCGATGAACAGCGGATGTGGATGAAAGCAAGGGGCTGCGCCACATCGCTTACTCACCCATAGACTAACTTCAACGTTAGCCTTGCCTCGGCTTACTCAGAATACCAATTATTTCCTTTAAGAATGCCTGCCATCAGGACACAACTGCGCTCGACGAAGGTTGACGCCATCAACAAGTCACTGGCCATAACGGCTTCTGCAGTCGAGCAAGAAATGCAAGACCTAACAGACTGTAAGCACGGATTATAATCGATTCCAATAGTCTATGTCATACAACAGGTTATCAACAGGCAAAATAAATTATCCCTTGACTGAACACGAACGCAAAGCTTTTAAGACGAGCGACGGCAAGGCAAGCAGCATGCATTGAGACTGCCCGGGATTGCTTAGCCCATGGTTCTCCCAGCGTGTCACTCCACATCAATGGGCAGTTTATGATTTCAGCAGAACGATTCCTTGCGGTCGTGTAACGACCTACAAGGACATCTGCGTCGCTCTTGGGCAGGGATCACCGCGATCAGGTGCGCAGCTAGACGTATTATCTGCTTTAACCACCGAACACCTCATTCCACAGTTGGTTCGGCACTTCGAAACAACCCCTTTGCCCCATTTGTCCCTTGCCACCGCATCATCGCATCAAATTTGTACATTGGCGGATTTTTTGGTGAGTGGGGAACGGGCACAAATGCAAGAGGAGGACAGAAGAACACGGGTGTGCAGTGCAACAGGAAGATGGAAATGCTTGGAAAGGAGGGTGTTGGATTCTCTGCGGATGGGTATCTCGCCGATGAGTCTCTGCTCTGGTCCGGAAGACTTTGAACCGACCTACGTAGTGTATTAACTTGAACTGCGCGTTTGTGCGCCGCAGCAGCTTTTGTGAGTTCATTAATTGGAAGGCATTGATGCTTCTCGATCGGTCGTATCGACGACCGAGTGGTACATATGACACTCGAAAGACTGCGGTTGTTCAGACTTCCAAATTACCCCTGAAAATATCACGCAAGGACACGATAGAACATGAAGCATAATGCAAGCAGTACATACATCGATCAGTGCAGTATATGAGATGGACATGTCTAGATGAGTATGTACGGGTGCTCGTAGAAACAACATGGACAACACACGGACAGTACAAAGCATAGTGCGTAGAGGATCATACTACTCGAGAAACCGAGCGCATACATCATGAGGGTGGTATCAGTCATTGCACTGACCAACAAACTACGCATTAGAAAGGCCATTACCGTTACCGTTCTGCAACCCAACACCAAGCGTCTGGCGGAGCAACATCTCAACACGCTCCCGCTCATCACTAATGCGCCCCATTTCGTCTTCCCAACGCGCAACACGCGTTTCGTATATCGAGCGCAGGGCACCAAGGCTGCCGAGTGCGGTCTCGAGGGCACGTTTAAGGTCGCCTTCTCGCGACTCAGAGCTTCCATCCGAGCCGTCGCCCGAGTAAGTGGAGTTGATGAGTCTCTCAACGAGGGTTGTGCCCTGAGCGCGGGATGCTCGTCGACGGGCTGCAACGCCACGGAAAGAGTTTCGTATATTATGCATCCCCGGGGACTGCGTCCCCATCTCGCGGCGAATAGAGCGAGATGTCAACGCGTGCAGTTTTGTAGAATGCGAGGGCGCAGCAAGGAGGACCATCGTCGTGTCCGTCTCACAATCAAGGGCTTGGAACTACGCCACCATAAGTCAGCATCGGCGAAAGACGTGACAAGGAGCCATCTCACCGCTTGCTGCAAAGCCTCCCACCGCACATCCCACCTCCTCCGTCTCTTCTCAATATTATTAACATAATTTGGATGATACTCCAAATCCAATAACTCATCCTTATCATCCTCATCCTCATCCACCCACTCAGTCCCATCATCCGGCACCATCCCGTTTACCCAATTGCCCTCCTCAGCCACCTCAAACCGCTCCTCTCCAGCAGTCTCCTCCCCAGATGAATATGGCTCAGGACTCGTATCGCGAGGCTGTGTACTCTCCACTCGAGGCGGGGGCTTGATCTTCCGCTTCACGCTTGGTACACGTAAATCCGAAGATCCCTGACGCCGCTTGACAGATCCTCTACCTCTGGCAGTGAACGGCAAGCTCACTGGCTGGTGGCTAGGGCTTGATTGGATACTCATCGTTGCAGTCGAGTCAAAGCGTGGCCGTACGCCTCCGCCTCCTCCTCCGAACGTGCGAGATGCCTGTAGGTATGTCCATGGGTTGTACCCAGGGCCCGGGAACGGCGTTGACGAAGGCGAGAACGTAGAGTCTGTCAAAGCAGCGTGGTTGTTCAGCGCATACATCTGCATCTGGAGAGCGAGTTGCTCTTCGATCACTGATGGATGGTTTGGATCATAGTTGGACGAAGGCGCTGTGTGGATGGGGTAGGCTGAGTAGGTGTTGTTCCGCCGCACGTGCGAGAATGGGAAAGGGTATGGCGAGCCTACGGGTGGGGCGGGGCTGGCTTGCATGCTGCTGATCAACGGCGATGGAGCAGCTGTTTGGCTGTGTGGCGTAGGCGGTATAGGAGCGACCGGTCGAGGCGACTGGAAGTAATGCGATATATAAGCTGCTGCATCATCATGGTTCTGATCATCCGAGTAAACTTGATTTTGCAGCGGGTGCGACCGTCCATTGCTCTGATACTGCTGATGCTGATGCTGATGCTGTTGTTGCTGCAGATGTTGCTGCTGCTGTTCTAACACGCGAGTGTCAGAAAACGTACGGCTATTCTGGTGCCGCAGGTCATGCTCTGATACATCAGTCGTATCCTCAGTCGTCAGCCTCACCGGAAGTGCAGGCGACTCACGGCGCTCCTCAGTAGATCTAATAGGAGGCTTTTCAAACACTGCTGTATCCAAACTCCGGAGGCCTAGTTGGCCGGTGCTGCCATTGCGATGATGCTTGTTGAGGTTTGCGAGGCGTTGACTTGCGGGCTGCGCACCGTATTGCCTGACTGGATAAGACTCGGGTAAGTTGACGCTAGGCGAACGTGGAGTGTACGACTCTGGTTCTCCGTCGTGGTCTTCGTTGACTCCGGTAGGGAATTCAATGTCGTTTTCTATGAGAGTATCCTCGTCCTCGTCCTCGGTATGGCCGTTAGCATGGCTGTAACCTCGTTGCGAACCGCCGCTCTTAAAGGCTGCGATATCGTCTTCTGGTTCCTCTTGGACAGGAAGCGACTTGTCAGGAGTTCGAGTTTTCATGGCTTGCAGTGGTGGTGTGTTGCTGGAAAGCTTGTTGACCGCAGGTGGCGTCACACGTGCATTGTCGGCTGCATTTGAGTTTGGTACTTTACGCCCTGTAGGCGGGGTAGGAATTCTATGGGAGTTCTGATACGAGTCCCGCTTATACGAGACGTAATCCACGTCCACCGCAGTCACGCTCTCACCACCCGACGACCCTGTAGGCGTATGATAAGGAGGAGAAGTGCGCTCAGGAGTGGGCGCACGCTGCTGGGGGTGTCCCAACGGTGAGTACGACGGAGACCCAGCCTGGCTCGCTGGGAGTGGGCGCTCACGTGCACGAGCAGTATCGCTCGGCGGTGTGTCTTTCTCGCGTTCTACAACGCGCATGGAGCGGGAGCGTTGCAGACCACTGCTCCCCTGGCCATCTGCATCCTTGGGACTCGCCCGTTCGTTCGCGCGGACCCGTTCGACGATGGGGTCTTTGAGCGGCGAGGGCACCTCGCGCACGTACACAGCACCACTCGCTGCACCGCCGGCGTAGGCAACGCCGGACATTCCTGGTACGGGAGGCTGTTGGCTCATGGCCTGGGCATAATCCGCGCGCTCGATCTCTGCCATGAGCTCTTCTGTCATCTGCCAGTTCTCCTCCATGGCATGGAACTGCATCAAGAAGTGGGGGGGAGCTATCCTGTTGATAGGGCGTGGATAGCCCATGGGCATGGGAGGATTCATGTTGAGGTGAGCGTGGATGTTAGGCTGGCTATGTGCGTGTTGGGGTGGAGGTGGTGGGGCCTGATGTATGCTGGGCTGGGTCATGGAGTGGATAGGAGCAGGAGGAGAATAGTGTGCCTGCACTGCTTCTTCACGGAGATGAGAAGGCTGATTGAGTGGAGATGGAAGTTTAGACAAGTTAGGTGAGGCTTGTGTGATGGCCGGTGGCGAGGAAGTACGTTTTGACTGCGGGGATATGTTGGCAGTGGGGGGGCTCGCTTGCTGTGCCTGACGCTGATTCGCTGGCTGATTTGCTCCACTGTAAATCTGCATGACCGAGGGGACGACAGGCATTGATTGGGCCTTGATCGTCCTTTGCCTTGGAGATGGAGACATCTCACGAGGCGGTGTGTTGTGGGCCGAGCCTGAGATAAAGCGTTAGTTTGGATGTTGGTAAGGTTATTGGATAAGAGAAGATCCGGTAGAGTTTTGACGAGAGCTAACTAATGGAATTGTATCTGACGGTCAAAGGCGATGGAAGCAGTTCGAGAAGGGCAATTATCGTGGAAGATGATTGAGAGGAGACAATAAAAGTAGGTATGGGCCGCCAGCACGGATGAACGCCCGTGTTAATCATGGAGATCCACAGGATCAAGTTTGCGAAGGCGATGCGATGGGAATAAGAGCAAAAATAAGTGTAGCACACCTTGAACACCTGAATACATTGGAAGCTTTCTTATTCTGTGTGGCGACTGACTTGTGGTCATGGGCTATAAAAGTTTACGGGCAATGACTGTGTTGCTCGCTGGTTCGGAAAGAGATGGAAGAAAGAAAGCGGAGGTGAGATCTGTCTGATAACAGAATGTAAGGAAGACGTACGCGCGTTTCCAACGTGGCTTGCAGCGTTGCAAGGAGGACAAGGGGGGGTGGGTAAGGGCCACCAATGGAAGCGCTGCCTCGAGGCGAAGACATACCGGAACCGGGTACAAATGATATCAGCGCCATCAAGCGGGCCCATCAGCGCTCCAGCGCTCAAGCACTGTGCCGTCGCGAGCAAGCAGTTGGTAGACGACCGTCTCCTGCGACGTCCAATGCATCCTGAATGTCCCTGCTACAGCGAATTCAACCAGATCTGAGCAACCGAGAACAACCAACGAATCGTTACTCAGACATTTGTCACTAATTGGCTGTCACACATAAGTCTTATTCGCTCTCCGGACATATAAGTCTTACTCACCCCGGAGAGCTCATCGTCAGACACGATGGCGTCCTGTTCAGCCAGTGCAAAGTAAGATCTACTTCCAATTGTCAATTGTCTATCCCATCATTTACCACAATCCAGATTTCTCCAGCTCTACGAATCTCTCCCACCCGATGCACAACATGCTCTTGTCGAGAATTCGCTTGCACCTCTCCTCAACGTCATCTCCAAAGATAGATCAAACCGCACTCTTGCATCCGCTGCACGACTGCACAAAACTTATGCCAACATGCCCTCTTTGAATCTTAAACTCAAGAAGTTGGAGATCGCTGCCCTCCTCGACGAGCTCGCTCGTGACAACAAACGATCTTATGTCAAAGAAAAATCTCGCAGGGAGGAACTCCTCGCAGAGGCTATCGAGAGCGTCCTAGACTGGCTCAATGATGTTTGGAGAGTCGTCTATGAATACAGCACAAACTTTTCAAAGGCCCATGCTTCTCTCTTGTACGCGTCCCAAGCTATCCAACAGATCGGGAACGCCCGTATTGGGTAATGAGATGATCGCAGTCCTCCCAGTAGTATTGCTTATATTCTTCCAGGTGCAAGTGTTCCTTCATGAACATATACATTTCTGCAAAAATCAGGCGTTCCTCTGGCAAAGTCGTCAAGTCTTTCCATTTTACTGGCGCACACAACCTTGAGCGCGTCATGCTTTGGATTTGGCGCGACCTCTTCGTCGTTATGCTCGTCGATGGCACTAAACGTCAGCAAGCCGCGATACCTGAAATGCTCGACGATATTCGCGTCGAATATGGTTGGAAGGCACTCGAGCAATTACTTTATGGTGGCAACAAATGTGAGCTGCATTACTTTGACTACACTTTATTCACTTCATGCCATTGTGCCAGCATCAGATGATGATGATGATGATGATGACCTGGATGAAGGTTTTGATTTTGATTTTGACGATCCTATCGTTTGGGACGAAGGCGATGAGGACGACGAAGACTACACTGATACTGATGGCAGCTCCGATGGCACCGCATGCAGCGATGCTCAGTGCACCTGTGGATTCCACGCATCTCATTGGCCTAAGAAGCTAAACGAAGCTCGTGTCCGCCTGCGCGAACTCGTCCGCACTTCCCTCATCTCCCAATTCTCCACCATGCCCAGCTACACCCTCTTCAATAGCATCGTCGCCATATCCGACGCAGACGGCATGGACGGGGACGAAGTCTGCGAAGAGCTCCTCCCCACACTCATACGCGTTGCCACCTACAGCTCGGAGAACTACGCCGCAGCCCTCCACATCTGCGCCATACACCTCCACAGAGATAAGCTCATGAGCCTACTCACCACCCACTCGCATCTCCTCCGTCCCCGGGACACAGCACAACACCAGCTTGCAACCATCATCCTCGCAGCCTCACCAACCTACCACCTCAACGGACTACACATCCTCGAGAAAGAACTACTCGACACCGTACACACCATCCGCGCCTTCGTGCGCAGCGCATTCTGCCATATCGACACACTCTCTAACAAAGCAGAACTCACAGAGATTGTTGCTTTACGCCAGGAGGCACTAGGCCGACATGGGCGGATCGTGCGCTGGGTGGGTGCTGTGGTGACACCTACGAGCGAGACTGCCAATCCGATGGCACTTGCAGCGCTCATGATGGGGCTTCCTTTTCCACCTGGGATAGATGATGGTATGGACGATGTTGACCCGCTTGGGTACGCTGGTTTCGATACCGATGATCCGGAGTTGGATGACCTGCGGGAAGAGTTCCGTCCGAACCTCAAGGAACGCCTTGAGGGTTGGATAGAGGTGGGCCGGTCGATTAAGGGAGGAATGGCTGTGTTGCTGAAGGTGTATACTGTCGTCGTGGAAATGATGCCGTTCATGAGTGTGCCGGATGTGGTGGATGAGATGACGGGACGGTACGGGTCTTTTTTCGATGACTGATTTAATTGATAAAACACAACAAAAGGCTCTCTGACAAACCGAGTAAAGTTTTCCTCAGCGATGCGCTCGATGCGCTGTGGAATTTCTGCAGGCAGCAAAAACGCAAGTTCGCGAAACCGAAGAGCAAGCAAAAGCCGTCGTCATGCAACCCAAACACCTCTTCTTCGACTGGACAGCCAAGTAATTCTGGGGCAGTCAGGGCGGCGTTCGTTACTATCAATAATCCTCAGCCTAAGGACCCGGCGGGCAGTATTGATGATGTCGATTGAGTTTTCAATCCTTATTCTTTTTTTCTTCTTGCATTACGCGTTCATAGCTTAACTTACCATGTTATTTCTGCTGGCTCTGTCCTCTCAACTTCAATTCACAATAAACCACGATTTAGGGTTAGGGTTTCCAAACATGCGCAAATCCATAGCAAGCGCAACCTTGTTTCCGAATTTGGGACTCACTTTGTCGAAGAGGGCTTCACAGAAGCTACTCCTTGTATTCGTGATGCATTAATGTCAACGTGTCCCTCAGGCCCTCATCCAATCAGCTTTAACTTCGAGCAAAATACAAAGACTTGTCGGCTCTCGCGTGGGTGGAAAGGCGTTGCAATCCCGCGAAGTGAACGGGTGCCCATGGCTTCTCTTTGTTTGGGTCCATTAATATCGACTGGGTATTCCCTCGTATCGTATACAGCAGTGTGTTTCAGTGGCGCCTCATCTTTGCAGATCATTTTTGGCCGCATATGACGCGTCTTGTAGCGGGGAATTGAAGTGGGGCTATATAGAAGCGAGCCTGGGCGAGCTTTGTGTTATCTGCACTTTGTCTGCACAGTAACTGCTCCTAGAGTTCAGAGTCCAGAGTCCAGAGCTGTCTGCACTCCCCTTTATTCCTTTTACTTATAACTAGCAGCTTCGAGTGGCGACTATACTTCGAGTCACTCATCTACCCATTCATCCACCGACTCGCTCGTTCATTCACTCATTTTCCCCTTCTCATTCGTTCTTTTGATCCCAAGATGATGTTTCTTTTCCGCTCAACATTCATCACCGCCATCTCAGCACTCGTCATAACGCTTTGCGCGTTCTCCATCTCTGGTATGCCACGTCGCATTACGTCACGTCAATCCTTCGTGTTGATCCCACTGTCATAGCCTCTGCCGCGCCCCAATTCGGCCGTCCCATGTTACACGTGCTAGACGCCGTCACCGCCTCCGAATCAGTATCTTATTTGGCACCCGTTCCAAGCCCGACAGGAGGAGTCGTGGACTTGGCACCTATTGAGGCGGTGCCGACTTCAGGGGGCGGAGATCCGGATCCGGATCCTCAGGCGGTAGAAGTAGCCTCTACCAGCAGCACCCCATCCGTATGTGTCTCATTTTCGTTTCCTTACTTGGATGCGTTGACTAATGATGGTGTTGAATATCAGACAAGTACGGCTGCGGCGACGCAGGCAGTCGTCAGTAGCAGTACCAGTACGAGCGGCGCGTCGAGGAGTTTGTGTGGTGGTGTGAGCGTTTTTTTGGGTGTTGCTGTGAGTGCTGTGTGGTTGGTGCTCTGAGCTGTCGGTGGCCCTGCCCTGGACTCGACCTAGTCTCGCTTGCGAGACGTTATTTATTTGTCGTCTCTTTATAGACGTGCTATCTCTGCTTTGCTTTCGTTGTTATCGTTTATCGGGGTCGGACTGGACAGAGTATAGACTCTTCAGCATGTGTTGTTTATTTGCTAGGTCCATTTTGTAGCCTTTACATACTAAGTTACTACCTGCTGTATTCATTGTCATTTCCATTGCATGCCAGAATGAGAGTACACGCACACGGTTGGGTGCGTGTCGAAACACCTTGGAAATAGAACCGATGTGCACACAACATCGAGACGGTTGTTTGACGCTGCAGTCACTTTTAGCTTCAATACCACCTTCACGATAGCTTGGTAGCCAATATTAATAGAGGGTGGGTACGGCTGTCGGGCCCTTGGCGTGCCTTTTTCGTAATTAAGCATGTCTAAAGATTAGCGGCTGTCCCGAGTGGCTCCACTTGAAGCAGCCACGATCGACGAGTATTGTTCAGTCCAGACTCTGCCATAGACGCGACGTCTGCTGCGACGACGACGCTTACTACATTATTCTGTGTTTGACGGGGAATCTCTATTTCGGAAATTGCGAGGCGCTGTCGTGGACGCCGAGACACGGTACAGCTCATGGCTGATCATCAGCCTTCAGTCGAGTCTGCTCCGACACCCTCCATCAGAAGTCTCAAGAGCAAGTTCGAGCAGCTTGCCCAAGAGAGCTTTAGACCTTCCACTCCACATCCAGCAGCACACAAACCACATTCGACCTCGTCATCGCTTTCCCCACAGCTGCAATCTCAAGATGACCAGTCCAGCTCTTCGCGTGCACCCCATCATCAGCTGCGTAATACCTCGTCCTACACTGACTTGAGCTCAGGACAAAAGCGTCCTCCTCCCCCTCCCCCGCCATCCCGTTCAGCGAAAATGCCAAATCCCTCTCCTGCGGTGTCCCCACTGTTGCGGCCTGTTCCAATACCAGCAGCTCTCAAATCTCCATTCACGAGCCCAGACCGATCACCCGTGCCTCGACTACAACAGGACAGCGATGACGATGCTCCTCGTGGAGGCGGAGTGGCTTCATTGAGGGAACGTTTTGCGTAAGTACTCCCGCTAATCATCCCGTCCCTCGCATCAATTTTCCTGTGTATGCACCCGTGTTCATCTCGTTGCATGCAGATCGAATCCTGCGTCTCCCCCTCGTCCTGCACCAAAACCTGTTCCACGCCCTCCATATTTAATGACTAACAACGAACCTAATGTACTCGACTCTACTCCCTCTGTTCTTCCTCGCCATACCAAACCAGCCTCTCGAATACTATCGTCTTCTCACCCTGTGCTCAGCCTAGAAGATACTCCGTTTGACCCTTCCGAAAACTCTCTCGATTCATCACCCCGTATGGTCGGCGTTGCTTCTCTCAGAAGTCGTTTTTCGTGAGTTTATATTTAGCTATCCCAGCTAGACAGCCTGGCTTCACGTCTTTCAAAATGGTAAACAGTGTCACTAATAAACTAATCCAGCACATTAATACACCCTACGCCCCAATCTAAACTCCTTGCCCACGATGACCATCTCACACCACACTCGGAACCCAACACTCTTGCACCTAGTTCGATTCGCCGTCATCCACCACCACCCCCACCCCCACCCCATCTACGCTCTGCTCTCTTTGGCGAAGGTGATGATTCACTTGAGCCTTTGAGCCGCTCCCACTCCTCTTCAAGACACAGTCCATTCTCCGATGACGAATCTGAAATTTCTGAAACATCATTCCCACTCGCTATCCCGTCCCGTACTCCTAGTCTGAGCCATACGCGATCATACTCGGACAGCAGTTCCGGTGATGGCGTAGACCACTTTTCGTCCCCATCAAGGCTTAGACCCCCCTCACGGCCAAGTCTGACAGTCCCTCCACCTCCACCTCCACGGCGAAATGGCAGCAGCAACAACAACGGCAACTCCCACCCAAGCCGCGACTCTTCATCCAGCTCAACACCTACGCTCAACACACCTCCCCTCCCCTCACGGCGCACAACACCTGACGATACCCCTGAAATTATATCCCTTCCTCCTTCCCTCCCAATACGCCACAGCATGAACATAGGCACCCCCTCTCCTACAGATTTCACATCCGACCGCAAACCCCTTGGGAGCGGCAAGCTCCCGCCCCCACCAACTCGCACTATCGCACCAGGCGACAAACTCCCACCCGCACGGCGTGGGCACTCTCCGTCATCAGACGAAGAATCCGGTCCCGAGGACGCATGCGACGACCCCCGTATGCTTCTACCCGATGCAAGCCGAGCTTCCCGGCGTCCACCCACGCTACGGACATCACGGATCCACGTCCCCGCATACGCAGCACAAGTCGTAGTCGTGGGCGCACGCGTGCTCGTCGCTACTCACCACCACCTACGCTGTTTCGACCTTTCACGGGGCGGGTACGACAATGCGCCCTTGTGGACAGGCGACATGAAAGAGATGGGCGTGCGTGATGCAAAGGTGACTGCGCTCGAGTTCCGAGCTGGGAGTGCGGGTGGCATGGTGTGGATTGGGACGAAGGAAGGGCATTTATTAGAGGTGGATATGGATTCTGGAGAAGTGACAGGGTCTAAGTTCGGTGTGCACGCAGGCATGGTGACGCATATATTCCGATATGGAAACGCCATGCTCAGCGTGGATGAGAGCGGCAAAGTTCTTGTATTTGAATCGACCGTTGCAGCAGGCTCGGATATCCCAAGCCTTGTCTACACCGCCCCGCGCGTTTGCCGCATAGCGGAGAAACCAGAGTTCGTCAAGCTACTGGGCGGTTTGCTCTGGACGAGCACGCGTGGAGACACTAATACCTCCACCTCTACTTCAGCACCAGTAGTCCGGATTTATGACGTCTTCACCCCAGGGAGCATAGGGCGCATAGTAAATGTGGTACCTCCAAGCCCCAGCCAGCACGTCGGCGCCGTGACAAGCGGCACGCTTCTCCAGTCCCATGCAGGGTACGCCTATCTCGGGCACGAGGGCGGATTCATCAGCATCTGGAAGCTTACAGCAGGGCCTGAGTGCACGGACGTGGTGAAAGTGAGCTCGTCGGACGTGTTGAGCCTCGAGGGCGTCGGGACGCGTCTGTGGGCTGGCGGGCGCACGGGCGTGATTTGCGCATATGACGTGATGTCGCGGCCGTGGGTCGTGACGAACGCGTGGAACGCACACGGTGGGCTGCCCGTCATGCGTATTTGTGTGGATCCGTGGTCCATCGAGAAAGAGGAGAGATTGAGTGTCATGAGCGTTGGGAGAGATGAGCAGATTAAGTTCTGGGATGGGCTGTTGGGAGTTGACTGGATTGGTGCGTGGACTGTGTCTTGTTTCATTTTAGGGTAGGAGCTGGGGCTGATGGGCCGTTTGGGCAGGTAATGAGCTCTTGAAGCGCGAGCGTGCATTTAGCTCCTTCCGCATGATCAACGTCCTCGTTGTCTCCTGGAATGTCGACGCTGCCAAACCAGAATCACTCGTTGACGATCCTGCAAACCTTACCTTCCTTTATGATGCACTCACCTCTGTCTCAACCACGCCAGACATCATCTGCTTTGGGTTCCAGGAAGTAATCGACCTCGAAAGCCGTAAGATGGCTGCCAAGACGGTACTACTAGGCGGAAAGAAGAAGGGTGAAGAGGGAAAAATCTCGGAGAAAGTGAGCTCCAGTTACAAACGCTGGCATGATCGGCTCGTGCGAGAGGTGAGGGCGCTGTCGGAAGGATACACGGTGATACACACGGAGAGTCTGGTCGGGTTATTCACGTGCATGTTTGTGAAGAATTCGGAGAGGGCGGCGCTGAAGGATGTGGCAATAACGACGATCAAGCGCGGAATGGGGGGTAGGTATGGTAATAAGGTGTGTCGCGTTGTTATCTTGAAATCTAAATGCATGTGCTGATGTATGTAGGGAGGGATCGTCGCGCGGTTCGTGATTGATGATTCATCAATCTGCTTCATCAATTGCCATCTTGCTGCTGGGCAGCACCATGTCCGGCAGCGGAATGCAGATGTGGCTGCAATGTTGGAGGAGAAGTCTGTTTTTCCACCATCGGATGCTGTCGAGGAGTCCCTTGCATACGTCGGTGGGGGAGATGGGTCTATGGTTCTAGACCATGAAATAGTCTTTGTGCGTTTGCAACCAGTGTCCCTGAGCATATCCTGATCGTCCCCCTAGCTCAATGGTGACCTAAACTATCGTATCGATCAACGCCGAGACGCCGTAATCTCTGCCATTCAATCTGGTGATCTTGAGATCCTCCACACACATGACCAACTCCTCAAAGAGATGAAGCACAACCGCGGGTTCCGCCTCCGCTCCTTCCGCGAGGGGCCCCTCACTTTTGTGCCGACGTACAAGTACGACCGGCGTTCGTCCGAGTTCGATACGAGCGAGAAGAAGCGTGTGCCGGCCTGGTGTGATCGCATACTCTGGCGTTCCCGAGACCCAGAGCGCGTGAAGCAGTTGCATTACCGGCGGTACGAGGCGAATGTGAGTGACCACCGACCTGTAAGCGCGGGATTTGCGATGACGGTGAAGAGTGTGCGTGCGGATGCGTGGGCGCGGGAGAACGCGCTTGCGCAGGAGGCGTGGTTGGGGACGCAGGTCGAGCTGTTGGCGAGTGCGAGGGTGTTTTATGTCGATCAGGCATTGATATAGGCTGGACGACGCCTTGGTTTAGATGTGCATGGATTAGAGTATTGGATTGTGTTATGACCATTCATTCTTGTATAACTGGATGCACGGACCTGTTGGACTATATATTTACATGCCATCGCTCGAGTAATGTGTACTGGTAGCAATTTTGTCATATAATGTTCTTAGAGTAGCTCCGTATTTCTGCACATGAATCTACTGAGTGAGTGGAATATACGAATAGGCAGCAGGTACCTTACGGCTCGGGGTTTAGATTGGCCTAAAACATAAAAGGCAATCGTGGCATGTCTCTGCAGTCACGTGGCTTTGATACTGACAAACACCAAGAATTTATTTAGCACCTACGCTACCCACAATGCACATGCACACCCACGTTGGCGTGCAGGATGCGATTCATGATGCCCTTCATGCGGTAGGCTTACTTAGGTAGAGTACTACCACCGAGTCGTCGGGATGTTCCAATACAAAGCTGTATCCCACACCGTCTAAATTTACTCGCCGTCTGTTTTGCGGCCCGCAATACCATCCCGAGAGCAGGGTCACGAATGGAGAAAAGTTCATGATGGCACGAGAATTGTACTTACCCGGTGCGTCATATCATGCACGTTCTTTTTCGCTATCCGTGCCAAATGTTGCATACGTATATGTGCCGGCATAGGCAGATTCTAATATCATGTCTCTCATGGGTTTTTTCTAAGTGCTAACCAGTTTGTGCTATTCACCCCATTTTTTCGCATCCATAGGCGACGAATAGCTTCACCGGTTATTGCCCTCGGGGATCGATTTCCTCACCGACCTTACATACCAATAATCCTCGACAGAAACTCGCCGATGCAATCACCGCTCAGCTGCGCACTACTATTCCACTTCTTTTTTTTTTCTGGCGATAGTGCGCAACTTGAAGGATATTGCTTAGGGCTTAAGCTGCACTTGTGGCACTCCACAGATGATTGGGAATTAATGATGTTGATGTTAGTCGCCATGCTGTCACTACGCCAGGACTCCTGACATGACCATTGATTGCTCGCAAGACTGTCATCGACGATTGGGCAAGGTTTCGGAGTGGTATACTCCAGGTCCTGGACACTGTCATGTTTATGCTCGGCTCATACTCAAGCTCTCTACCGTAAGATCGCAGGAGTGGATGTTCCAATTAAAGGCGAGTGGGAACTGCTTATCAGGCCCCTCGGCTTGTTGGATTACTTATAATGGAATGCATCCTGAACATTAACATGGTGCGTCGCGGTTTGACCATACAAATATAGTCCCACGTTCCGCTAATCATTGCAGATAAATACTGCATACCGAGGACTAGCGTTCTACCGCAATGTTGCGTTGATTCCTTTTTGATAATTCCTATCCCTGGTCAACGAGGCGGCACCAGACTTCTCGAAGCCCAAAATGAATGGTGCGAACAAAATAACTTGCCGTATACAACAGGTATGAATGTTCAGCTACTATAGTGTAATTCGAATTAATGTCTACAAGGCCGGAGGTTGAAGACACCGGTGACCAGGCATTGTATATATATGAGTATTGAAGTAACAACGGCAACTTGCGGGCATCATTTAATTCTTTGGCAGAACGACCCGATTTCGGATGCCACAATGATAAACTTTCTCACATGGAAGCATGACATGCCACCCTCGACGAGCGCCTAGTGAGATCATTTCCCTGAAGTTACATCAGGCCTTAACAATAATTTCGGCGGACCCCATACCATAATAAGCTGCCCGAAGGTTCAGTTCCGCTGTGGGTTAGATGCATCAATGCAATGACCGAACCGAGCAGTTAAAGCCTCAGTCTGCGCAAACGGCGCTCATTGAGACCTCCATACCCAGCGCCATGTTCTTTCGCCTTTCTGCGGTTCCTGTTATCTTATTTCTCATTTCACGAGCTAGTGTTATGGCCGTGTCCGATTCTACTGGTTGCAGTTGCAAGGAAGGCGGCACAGCTCGCTGCTGCGAAGAGGTGAGAAAGGTTATGCATCGCGAAATGACACTTACTAGCTTCTAAAAGGATCCATCAGCAAGTGGAGGAGTCAATTGTGAGAAATGCACAGACTACTCAGGGAGTTGTGCAAGTAGCTACGTAGCTTCTTGCTGCTACACCACCGCCACGGTAGGTGCCATGTCTCGGTTCAACAGCGCAATCAATCTGAATTTGCGACAAGGACTATTACTTCTGCAACAAACATGAGTGAAAATAACAGGCGGAACGCTACTGGACGGCCGAGGCATCATGTTTATAAGCACCCCACTAATGTCATGTGTAATAATCACATCATAGAGTACAGTTATCACGATCTCTAAACAATATAAACGCGAGGACACCGTTGTGAAGTCTTACGAGTTGAATCATCTTATTCCAAATGCCAAGATTCAGAGTACGCCGGTAGCCTGGGGGCTACCTGCATGATATGACAGGAATGAAACTTCGTTCAAGTTGTATGACTCTAGAGGGTGCTAGGAGATACGCGGCGGAGAAGAGACTTATCAAGGTATATTACATTCCAGCAACTTGATCTGTTGCTCGATACCTGATAACTTCGAGCTTTCTCGGTTCCCATAACCATCACTCGAAAAGTTCGAACCCTCTTTAGCCCTGGAATAGACACCATTTGCTACGTAAGTGTATTACTAGAATGCTAGACCGAAGCATCAGCAGCAAGAATGGAACAGTTGGAACGCCCCTGCCTCATTCCTCTTCGATTTATCGGAAATATATCGATGGCAGCGGCGCAGGCAACTATAGGCGCCCTGAGTCACTCGCCTTTTGCTTATCGCGATATGTACATAATTATTAGCTTGCCCAATTCCGAAGATTGTGCATGGGTAGCAGGGTGACAGTCGGCGGCGACGCACGCATCTTAAACAATGTTACAGTGCCGCTGAGGTTGAAGATCGACGACGATAACCACCCGACGTTAAGGAGACTCAGTAGTAAGTGCAACTTGCGGAGATGGAAGGCATGATACGTGAATTATCTGTGATATAAATGGATGCGAACCGCGAGGTGTCGTTACATTTCATCGACTATGCAGAACACAACGAGTCTCGGTCCTAAAAATGGGCTTCACTGCCAATTTCCGGAAAACCTGTCGACACTATAATGCAAACCAGCCCTCAATGCTAAAGCGAACTATATCGATAGAAGAATGTAACACTCTCACCTCGTGTGGCGGAGATAATTTGCTGTACGTTGCCCTATAGTACGATTAGTAATGTATGAGCAGGATTCGTGAGTGGGAGAAGATATCGAAAAGAACGGGCTGTTGCCGACGATAACTGGTGAACTGCTTTCAATTTTTCTCTGACACCGTCATCGAAGCGGCAGAATTCAATGGTTTTAGAACGGGATATGTACACTGGCATTAACTGTGACACATTCAGTCCAGCCTGAGACCCTGCGTTTCATCAACAAGAGTATGACTGGGTCGGATATCACTTACTGCCAGTGAATTGACGCGCAATATCAAGATGACGACACACCGGCATTACTCAAAAACCCAGTCTCGCTCGCCGAGGTTAAGTATACCGGTACTATGGCAGGTCAAATTAAATCAAGACAAACTCGTCAACATTCCTCCGTAATAGACGCTGTGTTATCACGTCAATCAAGCTTTCAGCTACTGAGCAGAGTTCACTATCCTCACTGAAGTTCAGTAATTTTTTGTCCTTGGCTAATATGCCAGTTTAAGCCGCCTACTATGAAAGGGTTAGTCACTGGGGAATAGACGCGTCGATGCTATAAGTCTCTGACTGGGATATATAAAGCCTTGGATATATCTGCCCAAACGGCACTCACTTGAACCTCCGATATCCAGCGACATGTTCGTTCGCATTTCTACAGTCTCTGCAATCTTCCTCCTCCTTTCACAAGCCAGTGTTATGGCATCACCCGTGTCGACTGAATCCACTGATTGCAGTGGGAACGGCGTAGCTCGCTGCTGCGCAGAGGTGAGTAAGATTAATGGTGCACGAAACCATCCGCTTACTGGGTCCTGAAAGGATTCGGAACAAAGTGGGGGAGTCGATTGTGAGAAGTGCGAAAGCTACTCAGATAATTGCGCAAGTGGCTACATAGCATCTTGCTGCTACACCACCGTCTTGGTAAGTTACATGACTCGATGCAATAGCGCAATCAATCTGGATTTACAACAGGACTACTACTTCTGTGAGAAGAGTGATTGAAACTGTCAGACGCGTTGCTAGGTTTTTGTGAAGCACGCCTTCGAAGTTAGAGGGATGTGTGCCGTGCTGGACATCGGGCAATATTTTATACCTATGTCACTAATGGAAGATAATATGCGCATCAGTTTTCAATCGTGTTGGATCTCCAAATGATAAGATCGAGATCATACGAAACACATAATCAACAAGTGCGGCTCGGAGATGGAGGCTTGATACCGAAATCAGCGTGGAATGAAATGCAACTTTGCGTTGTGGGGCGCTTGGATACGTCCCGGTACGAAGAAAGCGTGAGCGTGGATTTCGAAAGTTCGTTCCATTCCATCGAGTAGGGAGGACACAACGTCAAAACGGGTCGGTAGCAAGAATGACGACCCTCCCACCTCATTCTGCAGGGGTGACCTGAAACCCTGTATTATCCCATAATGTATAGTACATGTATCAGGTTAGCACTGTGCCGGCGTTTGAGATAAAATTATGACCGGAGGAAGATCAGCGAAAGGAACTGGTGTGACGACAACCTACGAGATGGTTCGTAGTAAGGAGGAATGGTTATTTTCAATCCTTTATCTGCCTGCAAGATGGTTTGAAGCGCCCGAATTCAATGAGTGCTTGAATTGAAACGAAACTAACCTGGCGTCATCTACCGCTCTTTTTCGGCTCAGCGAGGTCATTCAACAACACACTGGGTTCTACTACGTGCAAAAGGGAGGAGTAGATTGAAAACTTACACAGCGAATTGACGCGCAGCATCAACTCATGTTTCTTCGTAAGCTGGCCAGCCAGCGGCGCCAATCAGCACATTGAATTGTCAAAAATAAACCATCGTGTTACGATCCTTGTTTGGTATAGTCCATCAGTTAAGTTCGTACGCGAGTCCCTCCACCAATGAGAGCTCCCGCGTAGGCTTGAAGAAAGCTTGAAATTGTTAACGTAACATGGGACTGACTTGGTATCAAGGTTTCTGCCGGTCAGCAGAACCAGCGGCGCCACCCAGCAGAGTTCGGCACTCTGTTTGTACCTGGGAGTGGCCAAAAAAAGACATCTGCTATGCCAGTTTGGTCATCGTCTGCTGTGGAAGTGATATCAGCGACTTGGATCCGTCAGAGTGGGTGGCAATATTGGTTCGTGCCCAACCTGAACCCACGGAGCGGAAAAAAGTGGCACCATAATGCCCTGAGCAAGGTTCGAACTTGCGACCTCAGGATTGCCCGGTAACAAAGACCGGTCATACAAAGTATGAGACCTGCGCTCTAACCAACTGAGCCATCAGGGCGTTACTCGGGCCAACAGTGACTCCTTGCCATTAGTGCTTATTTCTCGTCTTGGTGAAAATGGTGCAGATGGCACGTGATGACAACGCGATCGCGAAAATGTCACATGCTGACAGCTGTCGACCTCGTCAACCTTCATCTACAACTCCGATCA
The DNA here is from genome assembly GCA_029603245.1 of Rhizopogon salebrosus TDB-379. Taxonomy (NCBI): domain Eukaryota; kingdom Fungi; phylum Basidiomycota; class Agaricomycetes; order Boletales; family Rhizopogonaceae; genus Rhizopogon; species Rhizopogon salebrosus. Next base: position 60,539 of record MU837353.1, read on the forward strand.
TGCGTATCCTCGTACCCTCTGGTTGCAAGCTAGGAAAGCCCATATGTTCTGCAGAGATAGAAGATGCCCATTCCAACAGACAGCCTGCCCCAATGCTTGCAGCTTCTATGAAGATTCCATCCGTCACACTCGAGACAGACTTTGTGGCAGACTCTATGGCCGCCAGGTTGTGCACTAGCTTAGTTGGTCACGTCCTGTTCTTGAAGAGTCAGGTTCCTTTGTAAGCTTGATGGTTGGGGATCGGGGCCTTTGCTCATCATTGCATAGCCCTGTCATGCAGTTGGCACGGATGCCCGGTGGTGATGTAGTATGTGCCCTAATCGAATTTTCTGACTCTCGCACTAAAGCATTCAAGGCCACTTCCAGAGCTGCGAAGAAGCGGCAGGAGCTCCTCAATTCATTTGATACTCTCGCGTCACATCTCAATACGACATTCACGGCACTCTCTACGGCATTTGCCCTTTGCAGCGAGACATCGAAAGAAGATACTAGAGTCTCTGGTTGTGCCTACCTTGCAGTCGTCCTCGGTCCCACACCAGGTTCCGCCAGATCTAGAGTAATGGTAGGCGTAGATGCTTTGGAAGCAAAGGTTTGGGGAGAACGAGAAGATCACTCGGGCATCCTGCCTGAACGTCGACAAGGAACAGACGATGATGAAGTGACAAGGGATAGCGGGGATGAGTCCAACTCAGATTATGATAGTGACAGCGATGCTGATTCAAATGAATGCGCTGACGGCGGTAATAGTACTGGCTCAGATGATGAAGAAACCGTATCAGAGTCGGAGTCGGATGAATCTTCTCAGGCGCCCTCTCCACCACCTTCTAGGACACCTTCGCCCTCTTTCTCTTCAACGCCTTCTCCACCTCAACCGCCGTCTCAAAGCTATGCCCAAGAACTTGAAGCCCTCCGTACTGCCGAGCGCTTGCTCTCCCGCACGCTCGCAAGCGCGTGCGGAGAAAACGATGGGCAGGGCATGGCCAGCGAAATCCGTAAGTATCAACTTTTCAGACTCAATTTTTCTCTTTTTTTATATCCTGACGTTCCGGATGGATAGCTCCCACTCAAACCCACATAGTCCTGCGTGCTCCACGAAGATTCATTCACCCGGCTTGGGTGCCCAAACAAACCCTCAGTGGTGCCTTTGATGCGCTGCTAGATGAGTTTCTTGAGGCATCTGGCAAGCATTCATCACAAGATGACGTCAAGAAGAAAAAGAAAGGAGGGAAGGTGGAAGGAGTGTGGATTCGAGGCCGGAAGCGGGTGACTGAACATGCAATAAAAAACGAAAGCGGAGAAGTTCCAGAAGAAGATGAGATGATTTGGTGGACATGGGATGGGAAGCTTGTTGGATTTGCGGACTGGTAATATAGGAAAGCGACTTCGTACACCTACGTGATAACTTATCTCACCGGGTGATTATGCCGCCTTGGCCCCCACGACCCAAAACCAATATTCGAACTAGTCAAAGATCCTAGTAACGAAAGATCATGGTCAGTGTTCTAACCTCTGAATACTCTGCTTGTGTTAAGGACTTTTTCTTGGCGACAAACGAGCTCCAACACCGGCTTCGCTGTATCTCAGAGAATTTCTTGTATAATAACAAATGCCACTAGAAGTCTTGACATAAAACTGAAGGTTCGATGAATGAGCATGTCATGGTACTGGAACTCAGCGCCAACTCAGCGCCGGTCTTATTTGGCAACGGCTTTAGAAATAAACAACCTCCTGCTGACATAATGTCGTGACAGTCACGTTTGTCGCGCTACAACGCGCTTCACGAAAAAGCCATCATGAAAGCAACCAGCGCAACACCATCTACATCAGCACCTGTAGCTCACAATGCGCTACCCCCACCATCCGCTACATCCAATGCTCGTTCTTCCAGAATCGCTCCCCACTCACACATAAAAGGACTTGGGCTCACATCAGATGGCCTTGCAGCGCCTGATGGTGCAGGATTCATAGGCCAAACGAATGCTCGGGAGGTTGTGATAACCTTTTGCTCCTTTTCTTGACATTAACGGAGCTCGTAGGCATGCGGTGTTGTGGTGGACCTCGTAAAATCCCGCAAATTTTCGGGACGCGCGTTACTTCTTGTAGGCGCGCCGGGAACAGGCAAAACAGCCCTTGCGTTAGCAGTGTCGCACGAGTTGGGTGCCAAGGTACCATTTTGCCCAATGGTTGGCTCTGAGGTGTACAGTACAGAGGTGAAGAAGACGGAGGTACTTGCAGAAGCTTTCAGGAGGGCAATCGGTGAGTATATCTTATATCTCTGGAGTCTTCCATCAGGTTTCTCGCGAATGTTGGCCTGTTTGTGGTTCAGATGGCTTGACTTAACTGTGTCTTTGCTCGAATCCATGAATCCATACTTAATGCATCCGTTTCCGACAGGCCTGCGGATAAAAGAAACCAAGGAGGTTTACGAAGGAGAGGTTACCGAACTTACGCCTGCAGAATCTGAGAATCCGTTGAGCGGATATGGAAAGACAGTCTCGCATGTGATCGTTGGTCTTAAAACTGTTAAAGGTACAAAACAACTAAGACTGGATCCCACCATCTACGAAGCAATCCTCAAAGAAAAAATCGTGGTCGGGGATGTTATATATGTGGAAGCCAACACTGGTGCAGTCAAGGTGTGTTAGAACTGTTTTATTTGGGCGTATGCTAACTTTGACGCAGAGAGTTGGACGCTCCGATGCGTATGCCTCCTCCTACGACCTCGAATCCGAGACATATGTACCATTACCAAAAGGCGACGTTCACAAGCGCAAAGAACTTGTCCAAGATGTCACCCTCGGCGACCTTGACGCCGCCAATGCGCGCCCGCAAGGAGGGCAAGACATCATGAGCGTTATGGGTAGCCTTGTGAAGAGCGGCAGGACGGAGGTGACGGACAAACTTCGAAGGGAAGTCAACAAGGTTGTGAAAGGCTACGTGGATCAAGGCGTTGCCGAGGTTGTTCCAGGCGTGGTCTTCATCGATGAGGTATACTGTCTTCACAGCATCTGTAAGGACGAGGCTAACTTTGCAACGTCTTCCTTAGGTGCACATGCTAGATATCGAATGCTTTACGTATCTAAACGCCCTCCTTGAATCACCCATGGCACCTACTGTAATACTTGCTACCAATCGTGGAAACGCGCTGGTGCGAGGCACAACCGATATTGTCTCACCTCATGGTGTACCCGTAGATCTGTTAGATCGGTGAGTCTGCATGTCTCTCATGAGTCAAGATATCGGCTGACACCTCTTGTCAAGGTGTCTTATTGTAAAGACGGATGGATATAATCGCGAGCAGATCGGCAAGGTAGTACAGTTGCGTTCAAACATCGAAGGCCTCAAACTGGGTCCCGGGGTTTTGGAACGAATAGCAGAAGAGGGTGAACGAGGATCCATGCGGTATGATACATCTCAATTAACAGCGAACTGCTTTACATGACTGCCTTTGCAGGTATGCACTCCAACTTCTCACTCCAGCTTCCATCCTCGCCGGCCTTGCTGGAAGAAGCCAGATAGACGTAGAGGATATCGGAGAAATGAATGAGCTGTTCTTAGATGCGAAGACCTCTGCGACTAATATTGGCGCTGGGGGTGGCTTTGATGGGGGGAAGATGTGGTGAATGTTGATCCCTGCTAGGAGCTTGTCCTGTACGCTTTTATTTGATATTGATCATCATATTCATGGTCTCGCGCATTGTCTAGTGAAGAGAAACGAGAGGACTCAGGAATACTGCATGTATGTAAAGGGTATGTTGGGCCAGGAGATAATGGTGCGGTTCTAATGGTCGGTATAGACACCAGAAAGACGACCATTGTCTCCATTTGCAGAATCGTGCAGATATTCAAGGATCACCTTAAAGTCAACAGACTAAACGGCGACAAAGAGGAACGATATTTGACACATCGGCATGACTAACTTCATTTGTCTATTATCTGTCTAATGGAAACTGGAGGAAACCTTCGCGCCTGTGCCATTCTACAGCTCAAGCCTTCACTCAGAAATGCAGCCAAGAAAAATTAAGAATAGAGGTTGTTTGTGTTGATCGCTCCCAACTCTGACTCTCCTCGCGGCGGCAGTGTTGCGAATTTGAAGTTCCGAATCGCGCCTTGGAATTAGTATATCAGATGCACCGGGCCCTGTTTGTCTTGGAAGTCCTACTGGAGATATTCACTCCTGTGAATCCAATCTTGAGCTCATCATTTAGGAAACTGCCGTCCTGGAAATCCCTTGCAGCACTTTCATCCACTGGTATATAGTCAGAACGCACCGGTCGGTAGAAGCTTGTTCATCCCTTTTCGTGCAGCAGCTCACCTAGATCTAGGTGCAGCACCAACTCTGGTCAGGACACGTCGAACTACGGAGACCCGTCAATTTTTGCGTCATGCCGCCCGTGTGCGCTCATTATATAAGTTATGGATAACGACTTGGACATGTATCTCCGACGGTCCCCCCGTCGAGACGTGCCTATTCCCGAGACTGCTTTCGCCTAATTGGAATCTCCCGAGTGATATGAAACACTTGCGCCTCTTCCTGGTCCTACTCTCCGTTGTTGTACTTCATCAGTCGTTGACATGCCTCCGATATGAGATTTATTGCGACCTGCTGCTGTCCTGTTCTAAAGAGCTTATCCATCCGAACCTCTGGAGCACACACAGCAAATGAACCGTCCCATTTGTCTGACACCGTCCATTCATGCAAGAAGCCCGTGACTGCGTTGTCCATACTTCGACTTTGCAGCATGACAGCACCTCTCCAACCTCCCTACCCTTCTCACAGTGAGGATTATGCAACGAGACGTCCATCACCAGATGGACTGGGTTAATCTGTATCTCACACATTTCCTCGATATCACGACTCTTTGCTTCAGTGTACGTAGGGCTGCGCGTACTGCCAGCCCTATCATCATAATTATACGACGCTCAGGATTTCCCTCGTTAGAAGCATTCGGTCGACGGTATGTATGTCAATGATTCATCTTGGGCAGAGGCTGAGCAATTTCTTCATGCACTGTCACAGTGCAAAGCATGCCTTACGGTTTACCCTTGAACGCATTTTCATTAAATCCCGCAATCGAGAAGTATGGGAGGACTCAGATAACTCCTTGACGGTGATTGGACATTTCCTTTGTTTTATACAACTGCCGATCCTGTACCTCTCTGTTCCTTTCCCTTTCACCATGGTCCATCTACCGGTATACCTTGATGACTTTTGGAAGCCATTTCAAGTTAGTTACCTAAGCTTAAAGGGCGCGCCTCGTCGTCTACCTACTATTACATTATTCCCAGCACTCCGCCTACGTCCCACTTGCATACTCTGCATGTACCGATGGATGCTGTGAATATCGATATCGACCTTAAAGCCGACTCATTCCAAAACGCCTTACAAAGAATCCGCACAGTGGATCCTGAAGTTGTCACTGGGATCGTTTTCTCGATGCTCCCGTGTGTCGGGCATATTGGCGTGCCGATCCCAGACATCTCCTTCTACATAGTTTTGCAGTCAGCGATAATACAACAGCGGCTCCAACGACCTGACTTGAGCCCACGTTATAACTTCTTTCGAGTGTTGTCATTGAATCGCTATGAAATTTATCATGCTCAGAGTGGAGGATTTGGAGGACGATGACAAGTATATATATTCAGATGCGCACCGCAAAGTGGAGACAAACGACGCTGGCAAACGAAAATGGGACTACAGATTGAGACCATTCAATGCATAGACTTTGCATCATTTCGGTTTCTGTGGTTGCAACTTCTTTTTCGTTTTCGTCCGACGGGCCCGAGCCTGCGACCTCAGGGCGTTCCGACTCGCTGAAGAACTCTTCACATATTCATAGTCCTTCTCTTCCGCGATCTTGACGTGGCACAGGACACGGGCGTGCGGCTGCGCGTCTGCAAGGCCGCAATAATTGATTAATCGATATGAATGATCATACGCAGCCTTTAACGAAGCCAAGGTCCTGCTCCGTGTAACCTCGTGTAACAGACGTGAGTCCCATCAAGTATAGGTAACCACTTGATCTATGCCTGTGCAACGGGTTCTACTCTTGGGCCGTTCATCTGGGTTCGGCATTCCGTCGGGGAAGTAAAGCCTCGGACGATCCTTTGATCTGGACTAAGCAAGCGAACAGCTTACTTGAAGTACTTACTTCGACTCTAGCCTCTTCTGCGCCTATATCGTAGACACGTTCCCGGAATGCGCCGAAGTCCCCTGCTATTCTGCAACTCTCTTTTACCTCTGCCAGTTTGGAAGTAAGGTACGTATGTACTTACATAAAACATGTCGGATTCGACATCATCCAAGTCAGATGATATTTTTAGAGGTAAACTATGTATGTATTTCTCACGACTTTCACTTCTCCTTGTCCTCGTGCTCAACCTTCTATTCTGGGATTGGTAATGATTTATGTCACTTCTTCGATGTGCTTCCCAGCATGCCAGCAGTGACATGACCATATGCGTACCCGCTTCTATACAGTGAGAGTGGAGCCTCGATCACGCCCTTCGAGCTTTCACGGCTCTGGCGTCCGAGTCCGGAACATGATTTATGCGCAGCCATAGACGCCACGCAGGTTCCTGTAGGTTCCTGGTTCCAGCGCTTGTACAAGGCACGTGCGTGTAGTCACATTTCCAACACTTTGTTTTGCGAAAGGATGCGTGGAGGAAGTTCGCACGTTGGCGGTGGCTAAAGAGTACCGGTAAGTCGTATGCGTTTACCAGCTATTGCTGCAGTGTGATGTGGTATTAGACTTCGCATGCTTCCATTTCTTTGACCGCAAAAGAGCTACCATTGGGGGACATCACGTAAGGATTGGCATCGCTGCGGTCCACTACACAGCACTTCAAGTTAGGTCCCATGGTTCGCTGCTCGGCTCTGAGCAGCTACACGATGTTTTCGCATTCTGACAAGGAATGACCGCTGAGCACGGCCTCGTGCCTCCCGAGCCGGTAGCCAAGTTGACGACGCAGCAGCCGCACTACTGCAAGGCAGGTGCCCTTTTCCTCTCTCCAGGGAACTACGGCGCTAATTTGTGAGTTTTGAATTGTAACTCCGCGAGATCACAATTCATTTGTACACCAATGGCGAGGAAACCTGTTCCGGAGTCCAGTTGGGTCCCCCTTATGGACCTGCTAGTCCGAAGAAGGGACCGCACAGGTCATCAGGCGCGCGCCGAGCTATATAAAAAGGATCAAAACTGACATTTTTGTTTTTGCATCCACATCCCAACCACTCTATCATTCGTTGCCTCGAAAAGTATCATGAGACCTCTTCAGATGCCCTATATGTTTGAGGATCGAACAGGTCGTGTATCTGGATCGGATTATGACGATATCTACGAGCGCATGTTTCTCCGCGTTATTCCTCATCCGCATTCTCCTGGTGAAAACGACAACGTTCTTGCTATCTACAACATGGGACGTCGTTCAACTCGACACGGAGACACACGGCATCTGGAGAGGCAGCCTTCAGTGATACTTGAGTTCGCAGAAGGCGCTGCAGGGGGACTAGGAAACGTCCAATTCTTCTGCCCTCCTGCGCCCAGTGTGACAATACCAATGAACAGATACCTACGGAGAACGGCGTTTTTTGGAGGGTATGCATGTCGTTTTCCTGCACCGCTACACGCAACCTGATGTTCTACAGTTCTCTCTCCAGAAAGTTCCAGGCAAGTGATGGTCGGGACTACAGATGGGAGCACCAAAGTGCCAGTGGGCATGAATGGTCGGTACGTTACATATGCTGTGTGCGCTAGCATATCCAGACCCGTCTCGCCGACAGTGTTTGTCGGAAGAGGATTATCTCGTGGCTCATTATGATCTTCGCCAACCACACATGCCAGCTTACGGCGTCTCAGGAAATACCCTGACAGTTCACGAATCCTTTGCTTATCTTTGCATAGGCAGGTTACTCTTGGAAGTCTACCCCTTAGAAAATGGCTGACTTAATTATCAGACATCATGGCTTCGCTCCTCATCATGCGCTACATTGCTGAGCACAACTTGTAGGTCCACGAACCTATCACATTTCAAACACCAAAATTACCCACAACGGGGGAGATGAAGCACCGCAGGTGCTTCACAAGTACTGTAACACAAACTGTATTGGAATTGGATGATTACCTATCTACTGTCGATGGACGAGTACGATTCGACGGGAGTTGTACAACAAGACAATGCGCTGCCAGGGGCTACCTAGCTTCCACAGAACCATACGTAGAACTGCTGGGTGACATGAGAAAAGCTTCGTCAAATATAGTTTGTCAAGGCAGAGAAGGTAGACAGCGGTTACTTCTTTATTATGGGCGCCTACCGACTCATCGACAGTTAATTATTCCTGAAGCACGCGCTGCGCAAATCTATTCCTGTCCAAACCCAGCATCATTGATTTACCCCAAAGCCTTTCGGACACCATTTCCCACCACGCAGCACACCTACCAATGGAAGAAAATTAAGCCTTCAGTCTTGAATCTTCATCTCACTAGAAATGCATGGTATACCAGATAAGTCGGATCCCTCCTGCAATCTCATGAAACGGAAGACACGGGATATTTTTTTAAATAAAAAATCACAACATTTATTGTCTGCAAATCTGCGCGACACTCCAGGGTAACGCTAGGGTTAGACAGCATTTAGTTAGCGACATCACCGGGTTTGAAGTAGTCAGGTAGTATGAAGGCCAGCTTCTTGATATCTTCCTGGTTTTGTTCGCCACTTCTTGGCATGATAGAGAAACGCATACTGCCCTTTTCTTCACTCAGAATATCGCCATCGAGTGCAGCAGCGTGAAGATCTTCAAGGACGACAGCTGCAACATGCCTCGACGTATTAGCATTATCTGAAAGGGTCTTGAACACCTCCGCGGCCGTAACAGCCTCCGAATGAGGGCGCCATGAATCATAGTCGGTGGCAGTTGCGATCAGCGCATAGCTGGATTATCTCTCAGTAAAGCCAGAGCAAAGCGGATAGTGGCCAAGTCACCTCAGTTCCGCCTCCCGAGCTAGCTTCGCCTCGGGTAAAGCACTCATGTTGATAAGATCGCCACCCCACGCCCGATACATGTTGCTCTCAGCCCTGGTGGAGAACTGAGGGCCTTCCATGCAAACGATACACTTGTCTTTGTGGAGAACCACTCCTCTTCCTTCATCTACCAGAGCCTTCTCTACTCTCACTTCCAACCAACGGATCAATTTCAGACTGTATGGATCACCGAACGCAGCATGAGCGACGATACTCGTGCCCTCGAAGAAGCTTGCTGGGCGTATGCCCTTCGTGCGATCAATAATCTGGGTAGGGATGACGAAAGACCCTGGGGCGATCTCTTCGCGGAGGGAACCAACAGCACTGAAAGCAAGAATAGCCCGGACTCCCAAGGTCTTCAAAGCAGATATGTTCGCGCGAGAAGGGACCGCCGACGGTGCAATTGAGTGATGTGGCCCATGACGAGCGAGGAAGGCGATCTTGCAACCTGAGGGTAGCGAGCAGATGGTAATGGGCGAAGACGGGTATCCCCAAGGCTGTGTGAGCACCAACGCGGATAGGTTAATATCATAGAGGCCAGTATTAGTAAGGGGATGCGCACGGTCTCTGGGTTCACTCTCTCACTGAGGACGCTTTTGTGAGCTACAGTAACATGACTTGGTCAGATTCCGACTCACACAAAAGTCAAGTTGTCCAGATGATATAGCCCACTGCCACCAATGACACCGACGAGCACTGCAGGGTTGTCATGAGTAGCTGTGTCTGCGACTGTGTGAAGCGGACCAACCATCTTTTGAGGACATGGTGGTCGTTTAGATAGATCTAATAACGAAAATAATGAGATAAGATAAAGGTAGATTCCCACGGAATAAAGACAAAAGTATAGCTGCGACCCCGAAAAACGACGGTCCCGTCACAGCGAGTCACGGAGTGACCGAACGTGACGGATCCTTGGCCGATCAAAAGTACGAAATTAAAACGTTAATTATATCGTAAACGAGAATTTACGCGAGAAAACGTCGGACCGACGACGACGACGGCGGCGTCCGCACCACTCCATGATTCTCGCGCACCACACTGGCGTTTGGCTCCAGCATCCCACGTGTGGCACAGGTGGGAGCATCGAGCGACAGCGAGAAGAAAAAAAAAAAGAGAGAGAAAAGAGAAGACATCGAACGTTGGCCCCCACACACGTGCCAGATTTCCAACGTAAGGAATTCAGACGCCCACCCCGGTTCCAGATGCCACTGGTGGGCTGAATAGCGGATTTTCCGCACAAAGACGTGGACGAGGGGATCAGATCAGCCACTCACCGGAGGCATTGGTAGAGGCTGGGATTGGGGGAGGTGGACACGCACATGAGCTCGAATCCTTCTTGGTGAAAGGACGGTGTGGGGGGGGGAAAGAGAGAGAGAGAGAGAGAGTAAAGGGAACCTGAACCCTGTCGCCCCTAATCCCTCCGTCCCTTGATTGCCGTCGTGATGCCGAGTGCTAATCCCCCCGCGAATCAAGGCATTGACTTCTGGGCCTCACATGGTTCCGAGCACAGGTCCGCAATGTCACGGCACATTCAGGGACTGTCATTTTTCGCCCAAGAAGGCTCTGGTGGGTGAGCAGGATTCACTGCCAAAGCCAAGGGATGGCCCTCGGATCCACTCAATCACACAGTGAAAAAGACCGTCCTTGACGAGCGCTGAGACAGTCCCATCTGCGCCACAAGACGATCCCACTGGATTTCCGGTGCGTCCTCATTATATTTGAGGGTCAAAGGAAGCGAGTTCTGTACTTCCATCCTAGTCCCCGAGTCTGCTGTTGCTCAATTTCACAGTGCTGTCGCGCCAATTCTAGAGCTGCTGGAGCTCTTGTCCTCAACACGCCAACTTCCAGAGGCATTGATCTATCGAGGGTGTGGACCGCCAGGTGCCAAGCTGATGCCCTACACTTTCAAACTACCCAGTGAGGGGATAATCACATTGTTGCCAGCAAGAGTCCTGTTTCATCTCACTTGTCTCCTGTCCGCTCAATGCCCACCCTCGTCTACCTTTTTGGATCCGAAAGGCCTCAGTTCAGATGAACTTCCAGGCTTGAGGTCACCATATGGCAACAACGAATTCAATTGACATTCCGATTCCATCTTTCTCTGAACTTTTTTCGGTGAACATGCAGCGGCTCCATTCTTCATCTCTTCCGAATGTTTTGCGTCGCGCTATGGGTGTCTGGCCAAGTGTTGGCACTACAGCTTGTTGACACTGTTCATGCTTATCGTGTTTGAGCGCACCGTTGTCTGGCAGGCCCGTCTCCCCCCCACCCCATTGACAATACCTGTGGCGTCTCAGTGAGAACTTCAATGGAATTCTGTGCGACGGCTGGTCGCTCCTTTCACTTTTTTTTCAACTCCTTCCTTTAATATCATATGCCGTGTGCCATGGGCTGATTTGTTTTACCCAAAGGTTGCTTATCATGAGTCCAACCTGCTCTAAGCGCTCTCTT
>MU837356.1:9188-27609 GCA_029603245.1 Rhizopogon salebrosus TDB-379
TGAGTGTTCGGACTTTGTCCAGAGGTGGTTACGGGAACCGAAAGAACTCGGAGCTATAACAGGGTACTCAACACTCCAAGAATAAACCGTGATGGACTGATAGCGTAGGTACGCAGTACAGCCGCCCGTGCCGTGACCGAGGAGGAAAGGGCGAAACGTTTGGGGTCGAACACCTGTAGCTCCCGTAGTCAGACCAAATAGAAGGGAGACAGCCCTCCCCCAAACCCCCTTTGCACACTGACTAGTCCTTGAAATGCAACGAAACGGGTACTCGACGCAGCAGATGACGACGGCCCCCTACAGAGACGACCCAAGTTCCACTCTACAAGAATCAGGTGTACCCGTAGTAAGAAACTCGTTACCATCCAATTCATATATATAGTATCATATGTGCAGTCTGCCAGGGTCTCGCTTGGGTCTCGCTGGTTGAATCCTTTGTTTTCATCCCGCTCCACTTTGATTTCTCAGAGTCTTTCTTATACCCACCACTTTGAAGTTTGAACTGAATTTCTGCTGCGCAGCCCCCAAGTCGCCAGTTGTCTGGCATACACGCTCATTCGTCCTACAACTCCTCCCAAGACCTCTCCGACCCTACGCCTAGGGATTCTACCCTCCCTCTTACTGGCCAACCCACCTCAAACGTGCCCTACATGGCTGTCCAACAACAAACCTACGAGAACCTTGATGCACCCACCAGCAATGCATGGCTGGAGAACTCTGAGAAGGCCAAAAAACGGTCAAAATGGATTGTGAGTCTCAGTCTCAACTTTCACTACGCTTGCCTGCTTAGCAACGTGGCACAGGTCACCGGCTCAGTGGTTGCACTCGCCGTATTGATTGCCCTCGGTGTCGGCCTCGGTGTCGGCCTCTCAAAAAAGAGCTCGAACAACAGCACGAGCTCTACCTCCAGCGGCAGTGCCCCCAACGGGACGAACCCCAACGACCCTACCAACTTCCCCAAGAATTCCGCTTTGAAGCAGTCGTTCTATGGCATTGCTTATACGCCATTGGGCTCGCAGATGCCGGACTGTGGCAACAGTCTTAGTATGTGATCCGTACTCTTGTGCTTTGCGCCTGGCTAACATACACCAGCTGAGGTCATCGAGGATATGCAGGTAGGACTTGAAGGATGTTTTGGATCACACCTCTCACACACATTTGTAGCTGTTGTCCCAGATCACCACGGTTGGTCTCTTTGACGATGGCGTATATGTCTCGCTTGCTCATCATCCGTCCTCTAGAATATCCGTCTCTATGGTGCTGACTGCAATCAGTCCTCCCTCGTCGTAAGTCTCCATGCGGGCTCTATTTGATGCGCATATGCACGCTTTCTTGCAGCTCGCCGCCATTCAGGCAACCGGGGTCAACATGAATGTATACCTCGGAAACTACCCCGCTTCCGACGATAACGGTACCGCATACTTGCGCCAGAAAGGCGAAATTCAGACTGCTCTTCAGCAATTCGGTGCAGGTCACGTTCTCGGTGTTACAGTCGGCAATGAGTTCATTCTTGAGTCAGTTTTCTTTTTTTCCTTCGGAGGAAAGATGGCTGACTTGTGCCCAGTTATGTCACCGGACAGGGACAACAAGATCCTAACGGTTCCGCAGGACAGGAAGGTGAGTGCATGGTTCTCTTTAGCTACTAAAATGAATTTACGGATTGCTTTTGTCACAGCCGCTGCCATGCTGATCCCTTGGATTAACGATACCCGGAGCATGCTGGCTGGGATGGGTCTTAGCAACATCACCGTCGGTAATGCGGATGCTGGGAGTTATTTCAACACTCAGGTTCTCGAAGCTGTCGACTACGGAGTTCGTATACCTGGCTATATATAATTGGCACTTCCACTGACATTGAGCAGATGTCTAACGTCCACCCGTGGTTTGCTAATCAAACGATTGACTACGCGGCTAACTGGACGGCAGACTTTTTCGAGAATACCAACGTTGTTGTTGCTCAAGCTCTTCCCAACAAGCCGAAGATGTTCATTGCTGAGACTGGTTGGCCCACTGTCTGTTCTTTTTTTTTCTAATTCATCTATGATTCACCTAAACCATACCTAGGACACTTCGCAGTTCAATTATAACCCGAACGATGGTCCTTCAATCGCCTCCGTGGGAAACCTACAGGTACAATTCATTTTCAAACTATTCACGTCCCTCCCGCTTTCCATGCGTCCATTGCACTGTCATGACATGATTGCTGACTGTATACCTATAGATATTCATTGATACTTTCGCATGTCAAGGTATGTACTTGTTCTCGCGCGGAGCAAAGATAATGATAGCTCAACGGCGTCTCTATAGCTACTGCCAATGGTACTGGATACTTCTTCTTTGAGGTGCGCCTTCAGTCTTTTAGTGTGCTAACCCTTGCTCACTGGAACGTGGGACGATAGTTCTCCGACGAGCCCTGGAAGGTAAGGCTGCATTCTCAATGATAAGAGCTGATGACTGAATTTCGCCTCACAGGCCACAACGTACGGCGGTGTAGAGGTAACGTTCTATTTTGATCTTTTCACCATCGTTATGATCTCATACTCTACCGATAGGGATACTGGGGCTTGTTCGACTCCAAGTAAATTTCACACTCCACGTTCTAAAATTTACAGCGCTGATCCCCATTGACAGCAAAAACTTCAAGAACCTCACGCTTCCTGACTGCAACCAAACCAAAACTTAGGTGTCACTAACTACTTTGGAAGGAAGCATACCCTATACGGACTAACATAGACTTTAGTACTGATCCCATCCCGCCTCCCCGTTCTGCTCACATACTAGTTCTGCGTTCATCTCGTACTTTTACTGTGGATAGTACTGAGCGGTGATTATTTTGCTTACTTACTCGTTTGGACCATATGATGTGGCATCTATCCGCAATTTGTGTTGATATAATTTACTTGTGTTTTTGGACTTTTCAATGGCGTGAATTGGTACCTGTACCTACGTCACTTAGCAGAATGTTGGTTTGTGCATCAGTTCAGTCGTCCATGAACGTTGCCGGGAATTTTTTGTTCTGGCCTATAATAATACATGCTGAAATGCGAGTCCTATTATTACTTTTAAGATCCTCGCCGCTACAAAGGCGTCAATTGCGGGTTACTCGGTCTTGCATCGCATAGATGAACGAATCCACTTTCCTTCTTTACTACATGTTCCATATTACTGTGCTGAGTTCGAGCTGGTTCTAGAATGACTCCCCCAGGAGACACTGACTAGCGCTATATACAAAGGCGCCACCGTACAGGAACGAATACACGTTCTTTCTTTACTTATTACGGCTCGATATTATGCACATCGCTGAGTTTCGGGCTAGATCTAGCCTAGAACGATCGTCCTTCAAACTGCCTGGAAAAGTCTACCTCGAAACGGCTAGGCAATGCTCCGTCGGATCATTCAGGGGCATTTAGCGCAGTGGTAGCGCGTATGCTTTGCACGCTTGCTTGTATAAGGTCCAGAGTTCAATCCTCTGAATGTCCAACTTTTTTTGCCCTCGAATGTCAATGCATGTCGCAGATCTTTGCGATTGATGATCGAAGAAGAGTTCTTGTGTTGTCAGGAAATGTCCAGAGTCCAGACTGTGGTTTGTTATTCGGCTTTGTTAGGCTCTTGTGTTCATGGTGGCGACTCAGAGTAATGTCGACAGATAAGTGAAACCTTGTTGATTCGACAGATATATGAAACTAGACTAATAGTAGTAGATCAAGACCGAAAAGCATTGGCATAGGAAAAATAAATGACTGTAAACCTCCGGGAGGGGTATTGGTGGGGAAGAAGTAATACCTAATTATCATATCAAGTTGATCAGTCTGTCTTAACGATTGGTTGTCCCTGGTACATTGATAGGGAGGATTGACGAGAATCGAACTCGGTAAAGACAGGCCAGCGATAAATAGTAAGGTTATGCCCGTTTGGAACGACATGTCCTGAGTGGAAGTTACTAGACCATCTCTATCAACGACATAGGAGACGGGATCAATCGATTAAGATGTACATCATCCCAAACAACACGAGTTGAATAAAAGAAAGCATGTTCCTTGCCTCGCATGTCTCATTTTCCGTTGTCTTGGTGCAAATGTACTGGCAAGAGACGGGGATGCCTTCTGTGACGAATTTTCTTTTGCCGTGAAGATAAATGGGAGGGAACTTGCCTTGGAATTTATACGTCGCGTCAAACCAGGAGTGCCAGCGCGGTAGGGGAGGGGTTGTGCGGGATTACCGGTTAGTGCAAGAGTACGTAAGCACGTGACTTGTAATGCAGTTTTTGGGGTCCACCGCCGTGAAACAAAAAGTTTGGGATGAAAAACACGCTGGGGAGCAGTTGCATATAAAGTAAAATCTGAACCCTATCCTACCTTTTCCACAACCCGTCCCCCACGTCGTTCGCGACGTCCATCCCTTCAAAATGTCTGTCCAGAACGGCGACGCCGTTCATGAAAACCAATTTGCTACCCGTCCATTAATCATATCGATCGCAAACATTAGAGTACGCGTCCGTCTCTTTTTTCTCTGTCTCATCTCACATATCTTTGTCTTTGCTTTCCCCAGGTCTCCATCCCTGTATCTACACACGTAGACGAGTGGATTGCTGCTGAAGTTCTTAGAGATGACTTCATACTCTCGCACAAACAGCTCGACGCGGCAGACGACGTCGCTCAGCCTGATCGCCTATCACAGGCATACGTAGATCTTTTTGCCCGTTTCCTCGCTTTTATCGCACAGAGGACTTCGGATGCACCTGGCTCCACCAAGGCACGCACATCCCTTCTCACTAGCGTGTTTAAGCATTTTGTCTCCTCATATCTTACCGACTCCGACCTCTTCTCATTTGTAAACGCCTTTGATACCGAGGTCCGCACTGGAGTCCTTTCAGCTTACTTCACAGCACGTGCCACCTTAGAGAACTACAATATTTCAGATGTTCCCGGTACTCCTGCTTCCGCCCTCTTCACATCTGCCGAGGACGGCGAAGCATCCATATATGCCCTTTTTGGAGGTCAAGGGACCAACGAGGTCTACTTCGACGAGCTCCAAGCGCTTTACGACACTTATAAGCCTTATGTTTCCCCAATAATTACGTCCATCACCAATGAGATTCTTCTCCCCCTCGTTTCATCGCGCGAGGCTTGCAGCTTCTACAACTACGGCATGAACGTCGTGTCATGGCTCGCGGGCATATCCCCTCGTCCACCTGTCGCATATCTTGCCTCCATCCCAGTCTCCCTCCCTTTGATTGGTCTCACCCAGCTCGTGCAGTACCTCGTCATCTGTCGCGTCTCTGGGTTCACTCCCGGAGAGCTCCGTGATCATATTGCTGGTGCAACAGGGCATTCGCAAGGCGTTGTCTCTGCTATTGCTATTTCAGCATCCGACTCGTTCGAATCGTTCGAAACGAACGCAAAGAAGGCCCTCCGTTGGCTTTTCTTCTGTGGTATGCGCGGGCAGGAAGCGTTTCCCGTGCTTGCCCTCGAGCCGAGCATCGTTCAGGACTGCATAGAAGGAGGTGAGGGTGAGCCAACACCCATGCTTTCCATCACAAACCTTCCCCTGGCTTCACTGGAGCCCCACGTGGCAGCAACAAACAAGCATTTATCGGCCAATGCGCAGATCGCTGTCTCTCTTTTCAATGGCCCTAGGAGTTTCGTCGTCACTGGCCCCCCGCGCTCATTGTGCGGGCTTGTGACGAACTTGAGGAAGGTGCGTGCGTCACCTGGCCTTGACCAAAGCAAGGTTCCGTTCTCCCAGCGCAAGCCCTCGTTCGGTGTGCGCTTTTTGGTGGTGAATGCCCCGTACCATAGTGCGTATTTGGAGGGTGCGGCGGAGAAGTTGTGCGACGAAGACCTTGAAGGCGAAGAGCTTTGGACGACGGCAGAATTAGGCATTCCAGTGTTTAACACAGAGGATGGTACGCATATAGTCAGCTTTGAAACGCGTGTCTGGGCTGATTTGGTGGTTGTAGGCACTGACATGCGCACGTTGACGACATCTGTGACGCGTTCGTTGTGCGACCAGATCTTTACTTCCCCGATCCACTGGACGCTTGCAACGGATTTCCCTGAGACCGCGACTCACGTCATTGACTTTGGTCCTGGCGGTTTGAATGGCATTGGGCCTCTCACAGCTCGTAACCTTGATGGCCGTGGAGTTCGTGTTATCACTATGGGCGATAAGGGCCGTGGTGAGGCGGAACTCTTTGATATTGAGGATGTCAAGTATGAGGAATGGTGGAGCAAGAAGTACGCGCCGAAACTCGTGAAGACAAGGTGCGTCAATCACGATCGACGATGTTTGTTTTACAACTCTGACTTGACATGTGTGCAGCGATGGTACCGTCCACCTCGACACGCCTTTCTCGCGTCTGCTCGGGAAGCCCCCGATCATGGTCGCCGGTATGACCCCCACAACCGTCAAAGCAGGCTTCGTGTCTGCAGTTCTTTCCGCAGGCTACCATATTGAGCTCGCAGGCGGAGGACACTACAACCCCGCAGCGCTCCGCGCAAAGGTTGCCGAGATTCAAGCACAAATTCCCGCAGGCGTCGGCATCACGCTCAACGCCCTCTACATCAATCCCCGTCAATTCGGCTTCCAGTTCCCGCTGTGGCAGGAAATGCGCCGCGAAGGCTTGCCTGTCGAAGGCTTCTGTGTTGCCGCTGGCATTCCCAGCACCGAGAAAGCAGCAGAGATCATCGATGGGTTGAGGAAGGCTGGTATCCGCCACGTATCGTTCAAGCCGGGCTCGGTGGACGGTATCAGGCAGGTTGTGAATATCGCAAAGGCCAACCCTGATTTCCCTATCATTCTACAATGGACAGGAGGGCGCGCTGGTGGACACCACTCTTACGAGGATTTCCACATGCCGGTGTTGAAGACCTACAGCGCCATGCGTTCGCAGGAGAACTTGATTCTTGTTGGGGGTTCTGGGTTCGGAGGTGCTGATGATGTGTGGCCGTATCTCACTGGCGATTGGTCGAAGGACCTTTATGGCCAGCAGTTGATGCCATTCGACGGTTTCCTATTCGCGTCGCGTGTGATGGTAGCCAAGGAGGCGCACACGAGTTCCAGCGTCAAGGACCTTATCGTTGCTGCTCCCGGTGTGGACAACAAGCAGTGGGAGAACACATACGTGAAACCTACTGGTGGCATCTTGACGGTGCGCTCAGAGCTAGGCGAGCCGATCCACAAGGTCGCAACTCGCGCAGTGAAGCTGTGGAAGGAGTTCGATGATGGCGTGTTCAAGCTGCCTAAGGAGAAGCGCGGGGCCTGGCTCGCTGAGCGGAAAGCGGAGATCATTGCGAAGCTGAATGCAGACTTCGCGAAGCCTTGGTTTGGTTGGAAGAAGGATGGTAGCGTTGCCCTCGATTTAGGCGACATGACATACGAGGAGGTTACCCTGCGCATGGTCCGTCTGATGTACGTTTCGCACCAGCGCCGATGGATCGATTTGAGCTTGAGGAACTTGACGGGCGACTGGTTGAGGCGCGTTGAGGAGAGGTTCGCTGGTGTCAACGGAGGGTTGAAGCCAAGTGTGCTGCAGAGCTTCACGGAATTGGATGATCCCAGCAAGTTCGTTGGGTCGTTCTTCGAGAAATATACCACTGCGACGACTCAGTTGCTCGCTGCTGAAGACCACGCATATTTCCTCACGATCTCGCAGCGTCTGGGCCAGAAGCCGGCCCCTTTCATTCCAATTTTGGACAACAACTTCGAGGTGTGGTTCAAGAAGGTTCGTAGTGGACTGGTGTTCCTGGAATCGTTCACTAATGTCATGACAGGACTCGCTTTGGGCTGCAGAGGACATCGAGGCGGTATTTGACCAAGACCCGCAGCGTGTCTGTATCCTTCAAGGCCCCGTTGCTGTGAAGTATTCCACCGTCAAAGACGAGCCGATTAAAGACCTTTTGGGCAACATTACTTCCATCCTCGTTCAGAAGCTCCTCGAGCGCTCCTACGGTGGCGACGCTTCTAAGATCCCAATTGTTGACTACCTTGCTCCTGTTCCCGAGGAGGTCGAGACTCCCGAGGGTGTTGCATATGAGGAGACCGCGAAGAGCGTCACGTATACCATTGGTGATGTTATTCCCGACACGAAGGAGTGGTTGCAGGCACTGTCCGGCTCAGAGCTGAGCTGGATAAAGGCGCTGCTGATGTCTGAAACGATCGTTCAGGGTTCTGCATACATCGACAACCCGCTTCGACGTGCGCTCGCGCCGAGACGTGGACAGAAGGTGGTCATTGGCATGGACAATGGCTTGCCAACTTCTCTGACCATCTATGGTGGTGGTCGCTCGCATGGCACTCACAAGCCCGATTTCAAGGCTGTTGAGATCAAGTATACCGCATCCTCCAAGCTTATCGACGTCAAATTCTACGAGGACAGGCGGAACGTATCTGTGCCTCTTGCGCTACAGTTTAAATACGTGCCTTCCGCAGGCGCGATCCCGATCCAAGAAGTTGCAGTCGGTCGTAACCACCGCATCAAGGAGTTCTACTGGAAGTTGTGGTTCGGCGATGACGAGGAGATGCCTGAGATCGATATCCACGAGACGTTCATTGGCCCTGAGGTCACGATTTCCGCTCGGGATGTGGAGATGTTCTGTGGTGTTGTTGGGAACCAGAGTGAAGCATTCAAGACGGCGCGTACGGAGGTTGTCAAGGCTCCGATGGACTTTGCAATTGTGACTGGGTGGCAGGTACGTGTTTCGAGGCGAGTGTGTTTTTGGTTTTGAACTGACTGGACAATACTCTAGGCGATTATGAAGGCGATTTTCCCAGTCTCCATTGATGGAGATTTGCTGAAGTTGGTGCACCTCTCGAACGGCTTCCGTCTTATTCCTAGCGCGAAGCCCCTAGTTGCTGGCGATGTCTGCATTGCCGATGCTCACATTTCTTCCGTCAAGAACACAGATGCTGGCAAGGTTGTCAAAGTCAAGGGACACGTCTTCCGCGATGGAAAGCCCGTCATTGAGGTCGTATCCTCGTTCATCTACCGCGGCCGCTTCACCGACTTCGAGAATACCTTCGAGAACACCGATGAGCCAGACTACGTCGTGGAGATTGCGAATGATGCCGATGTTGGTGTTCTCCAGTCTAAGCAGTGGTTGGACTGGGAGGACGAGTCGATCCCTCTCAAAGCTGGCATGACCCTTGTTTTCCGTGTGCGATCACAAGTTACATTCAAGGACAAGGCCACCTACCGCGATGTCACAGTTACTGGTGACGTATTCATGCGTGATCAGCTCAAGCGCTTGAAGAAAGTCGGGTCGGTGGAGTTCGAGCAGGAAGGATGCCACGGCAATCCCGTTGTTGCTCACCTTGAACGCCATGGTACCCAAGAAGGCCGTCTCACCCCGCTCACCAATGAGGGCTACACGATGTCTAGCAAAGTCTCCACCACATTTACTTCTCCGCTCACGAACGAACCGTACTCGAAAGTCTCAGGCGACTTCAACCCTATTCATGTCAACCCTTACTTTGCAGATTACGCATCGCTTCCTGGTACCATCACCCATGGCATGTGGTCCAGCGCTGCTACGCGCCGCTATGTTGAAAATATTGTCGCGGAAGGCAATCCTGACCGTGTTGTCGCGTAAGTTATGTTTTCGGGACACTTCATCAGTAAACTCACCCTCTTTCCAGATATGATGTTTCTTTCGTTGGTATGATATTGCCCGGTGATGAGCTCAAGGTCAACATCCGCCACATTGGCATGCGCGATGGCAACATGGTCGTTAAGGTCGAAACCGTGAATGAACGCGATGAGAAGGTCCTGGAGGGTACTGCAGAGGTTGCGCAGGCTACCACTGTCTACGTTTTCACTGGCCAAGGCTCACAGGAACCTGGCATGGGAATGGATTTGTACAACAGCTCATCTGCTGCTCGTGCAGTCTGGGAAGGAGCCGACGCACACTTGCTCGCCGTGTATGGCTTTTCCATCGTTGAGATCGTGAAGGACAACCCGAAGGAGAAGACCATCCACTTCGGTGGTATCAAGGGTCAGGCTATCCGTCAGCGCTACATGGACATGACCTATGACACAATGGACAAGGACGGCGTCGTCAAGACTCTTCCCCTCTTCTCCGACATCGACGTTCGCACCCCGAAATACACTTTCAGTCACCCCAACGGGCTGCTTTTCGCTACTCAATTTGCTCAGATTGCACTTGTCGTCACTGAGAAAGCTGCGTTTGAAGACATGCGCGCCAAGGGCTTTGTCCAGAAGGACTGCGCGTTCGCTGGACATTCGCTTGGTGAATACTCCGCTCTCGCTTCCATCGCTGACGTTCTCCATATCTCTGCTCTGGTTGATGTCGTTTTCTACCGCGGTATCACGATGCAACGTGCCGTCGAGCGTGATGCTCAGAACCGCTCGAACTATGCGATGTGTGCTGTCAACCCCAGCCGTATTTCCAAGACTTTCACCGACGCTGCACTTCGTGAAGTTGTTGACACCATTACTACTCGTACGGGCACTCTGCTTGAAATCGTCAACTACAATGTTGAGGTGAGCACTTTATTTGAGGCATCTTCGCAGCTTATTTATTGGGTAGGGTCAACAATACGTTTGCGCTGGAGAGCTTGTAGCTCTTCAGACGATGACTAATGTCTTGAATTACCTGAAGGTCCAGAAGATCGATATTCAGAAGGTTTGTGATTCGTCTGTTAAAATGTTGGCAGCTTGACATCGATCTCTACAGCTGACTGAGCAATTCACTGTTGAGAAGGTCAAAGAGATGCTTGGGGACATTGTGTTGGAATGCTTCGAGCGCGCCAAGGAGCAGCAACGAACAGAGGGTTACATCAAGCTTGAGCGTGGATTCGCAACCATCCCTCTTCCTGGTATAGATGTACCTTTCCATTCTCGTTACCTCTGGGCCGGTGTTATGCCTTTCCGTGCATGTAGGTCGCGGTTGCATGCCACTGCTATTCAAGTTAACAATTCTCTCCAGACCTCTCGAAGAAGATCAACCCATCGCTTCTCAATCCTGACATGCTTATCGGGAAATACATCCCCAATTTGGTCGCCAAGCCGTTTAACATCACGCGCGAGTACGTGCAGCTCATATATGACCAAACATCTTCGCCTCGCCTCGACAAGGTCATCAAGAAGTGGGACCAAGACCAATGGTCGTCTCAAGACAATCGTCAGAAGCTCGCATACACTATCCTCGTTGAACTCCTCTCCTATCAATTTGCATCCCCTGTCCGATGGATCGAAACTCAGGATCTGTTGTTCACTCAGTATCATTTCGAACGTTTCATCGAACTTGGCCCATCGCCTACGCTCACTGGCATGGCCACTCGCACTCTTAAGGCCAAGTACGAGGCGCAAGATGACGCTGTTAGCCGCAAGAGGATTATTCTTTGCCATGCCAAGAACGTCCGCGAGATTTACTACCAGTTCGAAGACGAGCTCGCTGAGACTCCAGCGCCTGCAGCTTCCTCGGAGCCAACACCCGCTCCCGCAGCAGCTGCCGCTGCACCTGCTCCTGTTGCAACTGCTCCTTCGGCTGGCCCTGTCACCTCCATCGAGGATGTTCCGATCAAGGCGAACGATATTCTCTTGTCCATCATTGCACAGAAACTCAAGAAAAAGGTCGAGGAGGTTCCCGCGAGCAAGTCCATCAAAGACCTTGTTGGTGGCAAGTCTACTCTTCAGAATGAGATCCTTGGGGATTTGCAATTAGAATTTACGTCTGCACCTGAGAAGGGCGAAGAACTTCCTCTGGAAGAGCTTGGTTCCTCTCTTAGCGTCGGTCATTCTGGTACTCTGGGCAAATACACTTCAGGCTTGGTGTCTCGCATGATCGGTGGGAAGATGCCTGGTGGCTTCAACTCGTCCGCCATCAAGACGCATTTGGCGAAGACTTGGGGATTGGGATCGTCACGCGCCGACGGTGTCCTCTTGCTCGGTACCACGATGGAGCCTGCAAAACGTCTCTCTTCTGAGGCTGAGGGCAAGGCATGGCTTGACTCTGTTGTTGCTCTCTATGCTCAGCGTTCTGGTATCTCGCTCTCCAGCGGGGGTGCTGGAGGCGCCGGTGGTGGAGGTGGAGGTGGTGCGACCATCAACAGTGAGGAGTTCTTGAAGTTCCGTGCTGAGCAAGAGCAGTTTGCAGCTCAACACATCGAGCTATACATGCGTTACCTGAACAAGGACTCTCGTGCTGGAGATATTGCGTTTGACAAGGAGAAAGCCAACTCTACTCAATTACAAGCTCGGTTGGATGCCATCGCGAAGGAGCATGGTGACGCATACATTGAGGGCATTCAACCTGCTTTTGACCCTCTGAAGGCCCGCCACTTCGACTCTTCGTGGAACTGGGTGCGACAAGACGCCCTCCTGATGTACTATGACATCATCCATGGCAGCCTTACCACTGTCGACCGCGAGCTCACTGCTCGTTGTATTGCTCTTCTCAACCGTGCAGACCCCGAACTTCTTACCTATATGCAGTACAACATTGACCGTTGCGACCCTAGCAAGGGTGAAACCTACGCTCTCGCAAAGCAATTCGGCCAACAGCTCATCGACAACACGAAGGAAGTCATTGGTCAGCCTCCAGTGTACAAGGACGGTAAGTAAACTGACTGATTTGTGTGCATCACCTTACTCATATTTAAACCAGTGACATTCCCCACTGCTCCTCATACTGAAGTCACGGAGAAAGGTGACATCGTCTACTCCGAAGTTGTTCGGGAGAATGTCCGCAAGTTAGAAGCCTACGTAGAGGAGATGGCCAGTGGCGATACTATTTCCACTGTCAACATCCAGAAGGTGCAAGATGACGTTTTGAAGCTGTGGACTGTAGTCAAGTCCCAGCCCGGCATCAGTCAGGACCAGAAAAACCGCATCAAAGCTTTGTACGAGGGCGTCGTCCGTTCCCTAAGAAAGGGCCCGGAACAGATTCGTACTCGCACTCGCAGTCGTCGTTCGTCTTCTCAATTCCTCCGTCCTCAAATCTCCGCCGTCACTCCCGTATCCGACGACAAAGTGCCCCTTCTCCACCTCAAGCGCAAGGTAGGCAGCAACTGGGAGTATTCCAGCAACTTGACTGGTGTCTATCTCGACATTCTTCATGAGATTGCCACCTCGGGCACTACCTTCAAGGACAAGAACGCTCTTCTCACTGGTGTCGGCAAGGGTTCCATTGGTGTTGAAATCCTGAAAGGTCTTCTGTCGGGAGGTGCACATGTCGTTATCACTACCTCTCGCTACAACCGAGCGACCGTCGAGTACTACCAGTCTATCTACCAAAGCTTTGGCGCTCGGGGATCGGCTCTTACTGTTGTTCCCTTCAACCAAGGTTCAAGGCAGGACGTCGAAGCACTCGTCGACTACATCTACGCCACCCTCGGTCTTGATCTCGACTACATACTTCCGTTCGCCGCAGTGCCCGAGAATGGTCGCGAGATTGACGGCATAGATGATAAGTCTGAGCTTGCCCACCGGATCATGTTGGTGAACTTGCTGCGCATCCTTGGTGCAGTCAAGAACAAGAAAGCCTCGCGCCACTTCGTCACCAGACTGACGCAAGTCATCCTTCCTCTTTCTCCTAATCATGGTCTTTTCGGCAACGATGGTCTCTATTCAGAGTCCAAGATTTCGCTGGAGACGTTGTTCAACCGATGGAGCTCTGAGAGCTGGGGCGAGTACTTATGCTTGGCTGGTGCTGTGATTGGGTACGAATTACCGAATTATCTTCTGTTGGGTGTTGGCTTATTATTCTTTACAGATGGACCCGTGGTACAGGTCTCATGGATGCCACAAACACGGTCGCGCACGAGCTCGAGAGTCACGGCGTTCGTACCTTCTCGGCGAAAGAGATGGCTTTCAACATCCTAGGTCTGATGCACCCATTGCTCTTCAGCATCACCCAGGTTGAGCCTATCTGGGCTGACCTTAACGGTGGTATGGATCGTCTCCCTGACCTGGCTGATATTACTGGCCGCATCCGCATGGACTTGAACAAGAAGAGTGAGCTCCGTCGTGCTATTGCGCGCGACAATGCCCTAGACTTCAAGGTTATCAATGGTGCGGAGGGAGAACGGGTTCTGCAAACTGTCAATGTAGTTCCGCGAGCAAACTTCAAGTTCGAATTCCCCGCCCTGGAATCAACTTCATCTCTCGAGGATCTCAAGAAATTGCGCGGCATTATCGATCTAGAGAAGGTTGTTGTCATCACCGGGTTCGCTGAGGTCGGCCCTTGGGGTAGTTCACGCACCCGGTGGGAAATGGAGGCACGCGGAGAGTTCACGATTGAGGGCTGCATTGAGATGGCCTGGCTCATGGGCTTTATCAAGCATTTCGATGGACGCCTCAAAGACGGTTCGCTATACGTTGGCTGGGTTGACTCTAAGACTGGTGAGCCCGTCGACGACAAGGATGTCAGAGGTCGCTACGAGAAGGAGATTTTGAGTCACGCTGGTGTGCGCTTAATTGGTGAGTAGTATTTCGAAGCTTCATCAGCCGGTTTTCAATCTCCTTGCAGAGCCCGAGCTGTTCCGCGGCTATGATCCCAAGAAGAAGGTGTTCAACCAAGAGATCGAGCTTATTCACGACTTGGAACCCATCGAGGTCGCACAGTCGGAGGCCGAGAAGTTCAAGTACGAGCATGGCGATAAATGCGACATCTGGATCGGAGAAGGCGACCAATGGTTTGTCAAGTTCAAGAAGGGTGCACGGGTGCTTGTCCCGAAGGCGTTCACATTCAGTCGCCTTGTCGCTGGTCAAATACCTACAGGATGGGACGCTGGCCGCTACGGTATTCCACCGGACATCATCGCACAAACTGACCGCGCCACTCTCTGGGCCCTTGTTTGCACTGCTGAAGCATTGAACATGTCAGGAATCACAGATCCCTATGAACTATACAAGTACTTCCACCCCTCTGAAGTTGGCACTTGTGTCGGTAGTGGCATGGGTGGCACGGAAAGTCTTGCGAAAATGTTCAAAGACCGCCGCGAGGAGAAAGACGTTCAGAACGATGTCTTGCAGGAGACGTCAGTCCACCCTTTCACTGAAGAACAACTACAACTAACCAACCTTTACAGTTTCATCAACACCACTGCCGGGTGGATTAACCTTCTCCTCATGTCCTCAAGCGGCCCAGTGAAAATCCCTGTGGGAGCTTGGTAAGTCTTTCGTAATGTATCATGATCCATGGTTCCTCACGCTCTTTTAAATTTAGTGCGACTGCACTCCAGTCTCTTGAGATTGCCTCTGATACTCTCTTATCTGGGAAGGCAAAAGTCATGATTGCTGGTGGCTTTGACGACATCAGTGAGGAAGGCTCGTACGAGTTCGCTAACATGAAGGCCACGAGCAACGCCGAGACCGAGTTCGCTATGGGACGTGAGCCTACTGAGATGTCCCGTCCTGCTACAACCACTCGCTCAGGCGTAAGTCCTCTAATCTATATCCTTGATATCGTGGACTTACCAGCTTTGCGTCTTAGTTCATGGAGTCGCAAGGAACTGGTATACACATCATTATGACTGCGAAGACAGCCCTGGAAATTGGTGCTCCTATCCGTGGTATCCTGGCGTTCACGTCGACTTCCACGTAAGTTTACGCTAAACCTGAATGATGTTCCCTTACTCAATGTGATGCAGAGATAAGGCTGGACGATCTATTCCAGCTCCTGGCCGTGGTGCCCTTTCTGTCGCAAGAGAACTCCCCTCGAAATACCCTCCTCCTAGTCTCGGTCTTGATTATCGATGCCGCCAGATTACCTTTAGACGTAAGCAGATCTCCGACTGGCTTGACCACGAGCTCGCTCAGTTGCGGGAGGAGATGGACACCCTCGAAGCTGAGGGCGGGGATGTCGAGAAAGAGTACTTTTCATCTCGTGTCGCCGACATCGAGAAGGAAGCTCATCGCCAAGAGAAGGAAGCTTTGGCCACGTATGGAATGCTGGAGGGCACTGATGTTCGTGTGGCTCCTATGCGCCGTGCACTGGCAGTGTGGGGCCTGACAGCGGATGACATCGGTGTCCTCTCGATCCACGGAACAAGTACCAATGCGAATGAGAAGAATGAGACGCAGATCTGGCAGAACATTTTCGAGACCATGTCACGCACTCACGGAAATGCTGTCCCTGTTATCGCTCAAAAGAGCTTGCTTGGACACTCGAAGGGTGGTTCAGCGGCATGGCAGATGGCCGGATTGTTGCAGACCGTCATCACTGGCATTGTCCCTGGGAATCGCAACAGCGAGTAAGTGCTTTATGTTCATATTGACTTCCCTTGCTGATGGCTATCCTCCAGCAACATTGATGCCCGGTTCGAGGCTCATCATTACCTGATGTTCCCATCGAGGTCTATTCACACCGATGGTATTCGCGCTGGTGTCATGGTGAGTTCAAACTGATCCATGATTGTCACGGGCTAATCCAATGGCCAACTAGTCATCCTTCGGTTTCGGCCAAGTTGGTGGCACTGCAGTGGTTGTTCATCCCCGTTATCTCTTCGGTGCTCTTGAACCCTCCGCATATGAATCTTACAAGATACGCAATCAGGCCCGCGCGCAGGATGCATATAAGGTCATGACAGAAATGATGACTTCCAACTCCCTTGTCAGGATCAAGGAAGGCCCACCATATAGTCCTGAGTTGGAGCAACCGGTCCTCATGAACCCGATGGCTCGTGCTACCTTCGACCCGAAGACTCGCAGCTACTCTTATACCGCCAACCTTGACAAAGCCGTTCCATTTGATACGGCCAATGTCAAGATTGTCGCAGATGTCCTCGCATCCGGGGGACCTGCAGCAGGAGTTGGTGTCGATCAAGAGTTGATATCCTCCGTGCCGTCCTCCAACCCTACTTTCGTCAAACGCAACTTCACTGAGGCCGAGATTGCCTACTGCCGCGCCCAGCCCTTGCCTCCGTCATCTTTTGCAGCTCGATGGGTAGGAAAGGAAGCGGTGTTCAAGTCGCTAGGCGTATCGTCAAAGGGCGCCGCTGCTGCGATGAAGGACATTGAGATCCTGCCCAACGAGTCTGGCGTTCCGACTGTGACTCTTCATGGCGACGCAAAGGCTGCTGCACAGAGTAAGGGAATAACCAATGTGTTGGTATCTTTGAGTCATTCCGAGGTATGTATCGAAATCCTAAGCTCGAAACCATGATCTGATAAGGCTCTTCCACCAGACCGTTGCTATCGCTTTCGCTCAAGCTTCATAGAAAAACACGCGCATTATATGACCAGCATTCTTGATTTGATACTTTACTGAATGAAATTGTTATCCTTGGATCGTCGTCGGACTCGTCGCATAGAGTAGACTGTAATGTAATATATCCCCAATAGAATTTTACCTTCATAGATGGAAACATTAGGCAGTCTCAGAGGCATACAACCTATTCCGAATGATATAGCCGGCGACCGATGCAGTAACGAGTCCCCTCCATGTCTCGTCTTTCGCTGCGACCTTCGTTCTCACCTCACTTGAGCTGATCTCATCGGCACCTATATCAATCAATGCAATTCGCTCCTTCTCCACAAATTCCTTTGCCGCAGACAAAGTCTTTGCTTCTAATTCCTCCTGCATCATATGTTCCACTCCTGCCGGAGTCCGCCGTGCGCACACCACATAGCAATCATCTCCCTCGGGGGAAAGGAACAAACGCAGAGCATCCATCATAGCAACTTCGGATGCGTAGTATCTGGGAGACAAGAGGCGCACGAGGGTATCAAAACCCATCAGGAATACTAGGCGTGCACTGGGTAACGAGATTTCGCCAGAAGCGGGTGTTATTGCACTCCTGTCCAGAGCATACAAGCCCGCAACCCGGGCACGCAGGAAATGCCTAAGAACCGCGGTTTTTCCGACAAAAGTTGGTTCGCCAATGATCGCTATTGCGACGTTGGCATTCACAGACTCTGATATGCGGTCGGGGAGCTGCGAGGGGGATGCGGACATATCCCTTGATAAGAGGTACATCATCTCCAGGCGCTGTTCGTACGTCGCATCTCCAGGTTTCAGGGATTTATCGGCGTTCCGCACGGATAGCAGCAGTAACTTTGCATTATAATCGAATTCAGCTGCTGATGACAGACCTGGGCTCAGGAAGCCGGACTTCATAGTGTACCGCGGGGGCAGAGAGTTTGCCAGAGCAAGGTGGGCACGCGTCGGTGGATTGAAGGAAGAATCTAAGACAGATATGCGAATGGCGTCAAGATTAGATTGCGGATGTGGTGGGAAAGGCCAACGCTCATGGGACGTGTAAACGAGTTCGACGGCAGACTCGTGTCTTTGTATTTTCTGGAGGAGTTTGAGAGCATGACCTGGGGGTATTTGTTTCATCTTGACCCGACGATGCCTGCAGCAATGACAGCCACGGAAGTTACGATCTAATGATAGGGGACCGGGGTTTGAAATTTGACCGGTCTCGGGCCGATCGACCAGTTTCTGCCTACTGATCA
>MU837358.1:0-12441 GCA_029603245.1 Rhizopogon salebrosus TDB-379
ATAGGAATGACACTCCACAATTGAGCAAGAAAGCAAAGAAAGCCGCCGCCCAGAAGCATGCCAATGCTGGCCTCGACTTCGGCGATCAGGCAGCTTTGAGTCGCCGAGCTGAGCGTTTCCAGCGGGAACATGAACTAGAGCGACAGAAGAGCACCCGCGGTCAGGCCTCTCTTCAGGCAAATAATCAGAATGCTCACCTCCTCAACCGGATATCGCGTGCCGATTCTCCAAGTGTATTTGGTACTAACCCTGATGACCCTGAGGCGGATCCGGTTCGTTTATCGTTGTCTCATGCGCTTCACATGAATGCTTATGTTCTTGCTTAGAATGTGCTGGACTGGGATAAGTATACAATCGTGGGGACGAACCAAGAATTGTTCAAGGATTACTTGCGTCTTACATCGGTATGAGATCACCCATGCAGTTGCATTTTCCTTCCTGATTGTCCCACAGGAGCCGAAACCAGAGACGATCCGCCCATACCCTGTTCTCCAGCAGACTCTCGTCGAACTTAAGAAACGCTGGCGGGAGAAGGTGTCGTATAACTGGATTTGTAATCAGTTCAAGAGCCTCCGGCAGGATCTCACGGTGCGTCCTTCATCACTTGCATATTTCACGTTGACACGCCCTTCTTGGTAGGTGCAACGAATAAAAAACGAGTTTACAGCGCAAGTGTACGAGATCCACGCACGCATGGCACTCGAAAGCGTGGGTACATTTTCATTGCACGACTTGGAGCTGATGTGTTGCTGTAGTCGGACATGGTGGAATATAACCAATGCCAGGCAACGCTGAAGAATTTATATGATCTCGGCATACCAGGGAAACATGAAGAATTCACCGCCTACCGTATCCTGATGCTCTTGCATGGACGGAATAAAAGCGGTGTGCCCATTCTTTCTATTTATTCAGTTTAGAATATGACTCATACTTGTATACTCGCTTCGCTGCGTAGAACTTAATCTCTACGTAGGTACGCTAACACCACGACAGAAACGGGATCCTGCAGTACAACATGCACTTCAGGTCCAGCGCGCCCTCTCCATGGGCAACTACCATGCATTGTTTGAAATGTACTGGAATGCACCAAACATGGGGGCATATATTATGGACCATTTCATTGATCGGGAGAGGATCAGAGCACTTATGACTATGACCAAAGCGTAAGTGTCCCCTGTCTCATTGTAATTATAACCTTATCTTACTTTGTCTTGACCCGCAGATATCGCACGCTCTCATTACCTTTCATTCAGAGCGAGCTCGGCTTTGAGACAGCGACAGAGGCACGCGAATTTCTCTCTACGCATGGTTTGGCCTTTTTCACCAACCCGAACGCCCCCGATCGGGAGAAGACGGTCGATTGTAAATCTGCAGCGCCGCAGTTGGCACAGATTTACGAGGAGAAATACCGCAGGGTCGGGATCAAGGGTGCAATATAGTTCGTCTAGTGCGAGCTGGCCCATCTATCCATTTCCTCCCAAACCACGTCACATCTCCATTACCGCTCTTATCCCTTTCCCGCGTCGTGCCTGCCAGATCTGTCCCTCATTTTCCATCTCGTCCACTAGTCATCTTCATCTTTTTCACACGATCATACCATAGAAGGAGAGATAAGTTATATCGCACCGGCTACGTAGCTCGCCAACCTCACCTCCTGGTCTTTGTATGATTCCGGTCCCAACCAATCCGTAAGCCTCAACGGGTTTGCACATCAAGCCACCATCAAGAACACAACACGGTATAGAGTCTCATTCTCATGCGGTTTTGGGTGTCCTGTGGCTGTAGTTCCTAGAAGGAGAGATGCAGGATGGTTTTTCTCTTTGGCAGCTGATTCCAGTCTTTCAGCAATGTACCACCGGATTTAATGGTCATTCGGATGGGAACTCGAGTTTTTGGACTTGGGGTGTGGGAGGAAGGGGTGGGGATGTCTGTATGCTAATGTACCAGCTCACAAGTTAAGTTAATGTCAAAAACTTTTGTGGTGTTCTGGTTGGTGCGCCATGGTCAAAGCCTTTGATCGAAGGATTTCAATGCGAATTTTTTCCATAAATTGTCTATTCCTGTAACATGGATACAATGGCGGGTGATAGATACAAGTCGGATATGGTGTAACGGTTAACATTGCTGTCTTTCACACAGCGGCCCCGGGTTCGACTCCCGGTATCCGAATAACTTTTTCTATCCCTCATGTCGCTGCAAAGCACTGACTCCTGAGCTTTTCATTTTCAGTATGCAAGCAAATCGTGACTTACACCATTTTGCTGCTTATGTATGGTCTTAGTTAGATTCAGTGATGCGTAGGTACCAGCGGGGTGAGGTTCCGAGAGTATGTACTGCATACAACGCGGGGTGCACTGTAGACAGTTCATGTTTTACAATGGAAGTAATCGATCAGCATCGAAGCGTTGTATTTAGATGTGCAATGCCATGCCCAAATCGTCTCGCATTTCAGAGTGTACGACAAGTAACTACAAGGGTAAAGGTGTTCCCAGAAACTCTTTGCTCCTTTCCCTCAAGTGTTGCGGCAGCGGAAAAGCCGGGGATTGATCGCTGGCAACTAGAGTGCAACGATCAATAGTGGCACTGCCATAGTTCCCTACTTTTGCACGGTGATAGAGTACTACGCAGATTGTGATGTAAAGGTCATCAGCATGATCCACATTCACAGTTGGGAGTGTACGCTCAAAGAGTTAGTCTCTCATGCGCGCCGGAATGAATCGCCTCAAGACGACCTCGCGCACTGAATAATGCGCAAAGCACGCAGGTGATGACAGGACTTTAGAAGGTAGCCTCGACGCCGCAGGGATGGTGATGTACGACAAGACCAGCGTCTGCCGGCCAATTTAGCGTTGATGGGAGCGAAGTGATAATATGAGAGGTGACTACCTTTTGAACTTGAGAGTTAACCCGGTTTATTGTGCTCAACCATGACCACGTGAATGGCTCTGCGTTCTGTAGTTTGAATGGTGAATTAGCCTGATCATCGGGGTCTTCGTATACAGGTATAACAACGATTGCGAATCTGAATGGAGATGTCAGCGGTCCTGAGACAACTTGATATGGAGGATGGAATGGAAGATGGAAACTGAGGTGAACGGTACACGTACTCGGCATGCTGGAATACGGGGCCGCGTTTATATAGCAGATAGTCAACGCAGAATTTGATGCCACTTTTCACAACCCAGCCAAGGGAGCGATAGTGATGATATGCGACATAAGATACGAGGAAGGGGTTGTCAAAGCGCGGAGGTGATGGTAGGTCCAATTGTGGTGCTAATGATGGTGTATGCGCATTTTGGAACGCACCCCAAATTTCTGAGAGGGTAAAAGGCTCATTCTGCACGAAGAAATGAGATGCACTAGTTCGAGGAGGGGATAAGAGGGCGTACTTACAGTTTCTGGATGTAAGACTGTTAAGCAGTCAAGTGCCCAGACGAGGAAAAATGCTTCTTGGAGCGAGAGTTGGAGATGCTCGAGGTCCTGTATGGGCTCGATTTCTTCCTGGAGCTCATCTGGTACGTCGTCGGGAGGTGCCTCCTCGGAGGGCGCAAGTGTGGATGTTGGTTTCCACGTCGCGGCAGAGGGAATAATCCTTGAGCCATCCGGTGCAATACCAGGAGCGATAACGCGACCTTCCTCCTTGAATGTAGCCTCTGCTTCCGCCGCTGCCGCCGCAATCGCCTTTGCACGATCGAGTTTGAACTGCTTTCGCTCTGCACGGCGTTTTGCAGTGATCTCCTCGGACGTGAGTCCTATGCCACAAAAGCTCTGAAAGATGTCCAAAATAAAACAAGAAAAGAACATACCCTTGCCTTTCATTTTTCTCACATTTATTTGTCTCGCCAACCAACTCGGTTCACTCCTTGATAGGTCACCCTTTCCAAAGAACCCGCGCCGCCATAGTGTGGTGGCATCACCAGAATTCGAGACCCAAACTGAGCGAGTGATAGGGTCGAATAGCGCTGTGCAGTGTGGATTGAGGGGGCGGGTCAAGGAGAGGCCAAGGAATGTATATGTTGGATCCGGAAAAATAATCGGGAGGGGATGGGCATATATTCTAGCGGTCTCTGCGCGCCGCGAAGAGGGTTTAAAGGACGCTTTGGAACGAGAAGTCGGGTTCGGGTTGATGAGCGACATGGATGAAGTCACATTTGACTTGATTAGATGACTTCCCAAAGTGTCAGCACTACATCATGTACTCGACTATGTGCGATATCGTATAGCAATGGGAATTATTTTAGATCAGGACAAGTATTACAATGAGGCTGGGCACCTATGAAGAAACAAAGGCGACTGAACTCGCAGCTGCCGCTGGCAGTTTGTCTTATGGTATAGGCACTGGTGAGTCATGAGCTTACCACTTCAATTTTTTTTGGTCGCTACATTCAAGTTGGGGTGGTAAGTGGCCAGCTCGATGACCAGTCCTTCGAAGCTAAAACTCCTTTTTTTTTGGGATAATCCTTATATATTCTAAGCTCAAGTGCTGTTCGCTAATGCAGATTCAAGGGTTCAGTGACACCACTTGCGAAGTTACAGGGTGAACGATTTGTGCATTTATAGCACGGGCAAAAGTAGGCGACTCGGGTCTGACTGTAACTTTTCGTTCAAGTTCTAGTCTGAAATTCAATTCGTTGCTTTCGAGGTAATTAAATGTCACTCCCGGGCATATGATCCCCAGTTTTACCTCGATCTTCCATCAGAAGCGTCCCAATGTTACACATCGATCAGATCTTGGCCAGAGGTTTCGGGATGGAAACTAGATCAATGCTCCGATGCTGGCACTAAGTTGTCTTTAAGCGGATGCGGCCTAACTTACTTTATAATCGCACCAGCTGGGAGCGTTAAAAGTGGTAAGTCTCACTGGTCCGAGTCTGTCGATGTCTCGATTCACTTGCCGTCTTCGAGATCGTCTTGCTCGTGCGGTCGTCGACTGTCGAGAGTAGTCACGATCCCAATGTCAGGTGGGTTTCAGATTATTTGAAGGAGCATTGACAAGGTGGAATGCTCAACATTCGATCTTAGTAAGTTATACATAGTTCGAGGACAGCCATTGTCGTGAGACGCTTACATTGGCATTTAATAGTACGTCACATTGCACTAGTTGTCAAACTTCTTGACATGTGAACGGGGCGGTGGTTCCACGCTATCGGGGGTGATTACCGGGTTATATTCTCTGATGCCATGTAGGTACCGAGAACGGATCACTACACTGATTTGGGGCTTCAAACCCAATGTGTTCGCATGCTGCAGATGCAGACACATGCTTTAACACTATCGGAACGTTCCATGGACAGATGGCTCAACTCAGTAGGCTATGCCCTAACTACCTAGAAAAATACAAGGCATGTTCGTAATGGATAGCAAGCGCACATGATACATCGATCCCGTTCTCTTATAGCGTTGCTCTTGGTTCCAGGCAGGCACATTCTTATAGTTGCATGCTTCTCAACCAGAAGTACTTATCACACCATTATCTGCCTCGCTCTCCATCAAATGTATTTGGATGACTCTGCCGATAGCATTGCAGCCGCTAGGAGTCTCCAAACTTTTACGGTAATTATCCTCTGGTCAGCATGTACAAATGACCTCTAATGAAAGTCAATGCTTCTAGTTTATATATAGTATGTCTCCTTCATTTGACTCCCTTCTGCTACTGAACACAATCCAGCCTCCATGGTTACTTTCTGGGTGCGACCATCCCCTCAAGCCGATATCCACGTTGACAATTGATTCTGTACAGATGTACGACTATGCCTGCTCATTTCATGAAGAGGTGATACTTATTACATTGAGATCAACCTCATTTTTGATATCGTGCCGTTTCAAGTGGACATTTCTACTTCATTCTGGTTGGAGTAGGATCAAATTCCTGTACGTTGTGACAAGATACGTGCCATTTCTTCTTTTTGCGGCGCACTTGTATAGTACGTCATTTCAGCGAGTCTGTGATACTATTAACAGCCTGACTTTTCAGTGAACTTTATCCCAGACGAAACTCCTGATGTATGTGGACTCTCACAATGGACAAGAGCTTTGCTCACTGGAATGTCAACCTAGAGATGCCAACTTGTCAACAACATCTGCTCATGTACCCCAAAGGATATATTTAAAATGTTTATTCACTGACTATTCCATCTATCACAGGTTTCAGCTTCATATCTATCATCTGTTCAGAATGTAATTACTCCACTTGTTCATCGTGAGTGAGACGTTGATCTGTCCAGGTTTCTTCATACTCCGGATATATGTGCTATGGAATAACAACAAGGTCGTTCTGGTAGCCATGCTATTAACTTTTATCGTGAGTCGTTCGCGATGTCAGAGCTTTCATGTGAACACAACATCAGGGTGCCATTGTGGGATCCGTGGTTGCCCTCTTTTCCGCCACCGCGGCCGCGCCGTGTATGAATTACTCCCCTGCCTGTCTTGCGACTGGTCTGACAGTTTTTTATTTCACAGTTGCTACCAGTTCCATCCCGGGCATTACAGGCTGCTACCAATCATCTGGAAGCACCGGGCTCTTTGTACCTTTTCTACTTTTCTTCGTAGTGGAATTGAGTGCGTCACTCTCGGAAAAATGATACATAGACGCCCTTTCATTCGTGTTTGATACAGTGCTGATCTCCCTCACGCTCACGTGCGCCATACGAACTTGGCGCTCAAATCATGGTCGTGTGTACGCTGTTCTATTGAAACACAATGTATTCTATTATGCCTGCGGTTTGTGTAAGTGGGAATGTGCAACAGGCTAATCCTTACTCATACTTTCGTGTTCCTAAGTTTTCACGTCAGTAAATATTCTGACATCGCTGCTACTTCATGTGCGTTACCCATTTGCCTAAATTTCTCTGCGTCTAAGGTTGCATGCAGTACGCATATAGTGGCATGCTCGAAGAGTACGTCCTTCGCCATGTTTCATGGGCAAGCAGCTTTTTACAACTCCTTCATATGCATAGTTTCCAAGTCATCATTCACGCTATACTCGCCACTCGAATGCACCTCTATCTGTGGCATGGTGATCACCCGGACCGACGTTATTCTGATGTCTTCACTTCAATCCGTCCCCCCGACCAAACACCTGAAAGCTATGAACTACCCTAACTCTCAGCGTATTTTCTTTCACAGGGCCGAGGGATGATTACGATTGACCGTTTCAGTGCGTTTACCTAACGAGGCTGGAGTATCATATTATATTTTGTAAGCGACTTCCGTAAAACTTGTATTTCATGACTCGTCAAGACCAACGAAAATTCGGTACTCTATGCAGGAAATACTAGCTAGTCCGTGGGCCCAATTGCCCTTGCACCAACTCTGAAGTTGGAGAGACCATAAGTAACTGTACGAATATCGATTACGTTGGCAAAAGGGGTGCATGTATTGATCAGGTAAACTGTGCATGCACTGAAGTAGGAATGTAGTCCGGGCGTGATCCTTCCTGTCTGGGAACTTGAAACCTCCCGTTCGAAGTCATCATGCCCAACGTGCTGCACCAGTCGTGTCAAGATTTAATACAGCATATCTTAGGATGGCTGTCGCCTGCTTATGGAATTGCAGAAACTGATGTTCGTCGATGGCTTCCTGGATCATCTTGGCATTGATATTCGCTTGCTCAATTATCGTCCCTAGCTACTTCTAATAACCAGTTATTTGGGCAGAATTATGCACGATTTTCGTCAAATGATGTACCTGAATTCTCCAGCTACAGCCGCGACTGTGGCAGGACGCGATGCGTGATCAAATCGATCAAAGGTGGAACGTTGCCAAACTTCCATGTAACGGACTACAACAGACCATGTCCTAAACTCACTTAAATTTGTAACTCTAGCTTTGCTTCGATCTTTCGTCAAAAGCGCCCATATCATGCATTTTTTCATGTGCTCGTGAGCGACGAACCATGTCGACCAGCAACTCAGGCTGTGCAGTCACTTTCTGAGCATATGGCCACTCACGGTCATTCTGGACGATGAAATCACTCAACGTTGCCAATCAGATCCGAGCAGAGGCTTTGGGATGGAAACCAGATAAGCTCTGACGCTGGCATTAAGTTGGCTTCGGACTGATACACTGGCCAGGTGAGTCTCAATCTGTTCATGTCTCGAGTGTTCTCGATTGCCTGCTTCTTGCTCGTGCGGGAGTTGAGAGCAGTCACATCTCAATGCCAAGCGAGTTTTAGATTATTCGAAGGAACGGGGCGACTTGCCATTGTTTAGCCTTTAATCTTGGTAGTTGGGAGGACAACCAGAATTTGAGGCGTTATCGTGAGCCGCCCACCTCAGGCTGGACTTTGCATGGACTTAATATTGTAAGTGTTGCAATTGAGAACGGATACTACACTGGTTCAACATAAGATGCTCCCGCCCTGCAGTCATACAACGTTCTATGATCTATGGCATTGTCCAACTATTAAGCGGCCTTGCCATAACTGTGACTCATACTTAAGCTACAAAACATAAGGTGATGTTCGAAATGAAAGAATGGCCTGTACGACGATGCTGTTACCACCGTGGCCGTGCTTCCAGATAGGTTCTTATAGTTGTATACTTCTCAACGAGAAGTTCATCCCACTCCCTTGATTCCTTTGCTCCTCCATCAGAAATGGATTTGAAGTACTCTGTTGATGATGTCGCAGCCGCTAGAAGTCTCCAAACATTTACGGTAATTATCCTCTGGTCAGTGCAAGCGACCTCTGACAAAAGTCAACCACTAGTTCATATACAGTATGTGCTACTTCATTTGTAACCTTCTATGCACTACTAAACACAACACAGCGTCGATGGCTACTTTCTGGGTGCGACCATCTTCAATCTAATATTCATATTGATAATCGATTCCAGACATATGATTATGCCTGCTCATTTGATGAAGAGGTGATACAGTTCACCTCGAGATCACGCTCGTTTCTAATATCGTACCACTTCAGTGGATGTTTCTACTTCACTCCAGTTGGACTAGGATCAAAGTCTTGTACGTTGTTACACGATACGTGCCTTTCCTTCTTTTTGCCATGCACTTGTACTGTACGTCCTCTGATTGAGTCTATGATACCATTGATAGTCTGTTTGTCAGTGAACTTCATTCCAGACGAAACTCCTAATGTATGTGACTCGTAACGCACAAGGGCCTTACTTACTGGAACGGCAACTTCAACTTAGACATGTCAATTTGTCAACAATTTCTGCTCGTGTACGTCAAGCCATATATTTGGGATACTTGCCCACTGACCGTTCCCTCCACTACAGGTTTCAGCTCGATATCTGGCATCTGCTCAGAAAGTAATTAATTTATCCTTTTCATTTCGAGTGCGATGTTTTGATTTGTTCAGTGTTCTTCATACTCAGAACGTATGCGTTATGGGAAAACAACAAGGTTATTCTGGCAGTAATGCTAACAACTTTTGCCGTGAGTCGTTCATAATGTCGTAGATTTCAAGTGAACGCAGTATCAGGGTGTCATTGTGGGGTCCATGGTTTCCCTCTTTTCCGCCACCGCCGCTGCACCATGTATAAACCATTCCCTTTGTTTGTCTGGCGACTGGGCTCATAGTTTTCATTTTCATAGTCAAGACTAGTCCGATCCCGGACATTACAGGTTGCTACCAGTCCTCTGGAAGTACCATGCTCTTTGTGCCTTTTCTTCTTTTGCTTGTACTGGAGCTGAGTGCGTCACTGAAAATTGATTCACTAATACCCTTTGAATCATGTTTGATACAGTGCTGATCTCCCTCACACTCGTGTGTGCCATACGGAATTGGCGTTCGAATCCTAGTCCTTTGTACGCTGTTCTATTGAAACACAATGTATTCTACTATGTCTGCGGTTTGTGTAAGTGAGAGCGTGCTGAAGGCAATTGCTCAATCTTACTTATTCCCCCAAGTTTTCTCGTCAGTAAATGTTTTGACATCGCTGCTACTTAATGTGCGTTACCCCCATTTTCCGAACACTCATGGCGCTAATTTTATGCAGTACGCATATAGTGGCATGTTCGAAGAGTACGTCTCCCACCAAAGTTTACGGGAAAGAAACTTACTGCAACCCCTTTTCAACTGCGTAGCTTCCAATTCATCATTCTCGCTATACTCGCTACTCGAATGTACCTTCATCTGTGGCACGATGACTACCGACTTCGTTCTGGTACCTTCTCTTCAATATGTCTCTCAGACCTGCGACCTGCAGGCCACGATACTGATTGCACGTAAGTCTCGGACACGTTTCGCGAAGTTAAACCAACTCAGGTTTACAGTGAAT
The DNA here is from genome assembly GCA_029603245.1 of Rhizopogon salebrosus TDB-379. Taxonomy (NCBI): domain Eukaryota; kingdom Fungi; phylum Basidiomycota; class Agaricomycetes; order Boletales; family Rhizopogonaceae; genus Rhizopogon; species Rhizopogon salebrosus. The sequence continues at coordinate 10,245 of MU837358.1, forward strand.
CCGAAAATGAAACGCGTAGTGTACATGGACTGTGAACTACTCTTATATATGCACTACGAAATGTATATTTTTTGTCCTGTCTCTTCAATACATCACACGGGCTGCGTCGGTGTCTTTGTCAGCGTCCAGTTCCGAGTTGCCAGTGTGCGCTAAATCAAACACACGAGTCATCCTAGCTACGGTGTGTTTGCTATGACGGTGTGGGCTGTAAAAGAGGAACGATCTCACTGACTTCTTCAGTGTGCGCCTGCTGAGACTGGAAGTTTGCGTGCAATATTATAATTTATGATCAGCAAATTCTTTTGAACATCGCAAGTGGCTTCTGGAATGACTGGAATTTGATGATCAGTGGATAATTCAGTATCGGTGTCACATGCTACAGGGCCTATGGACTCTAGCTAATTGTAAGCATGCTGCTTAGTGGCTTACCTGAGTTCCCATAATCAGCATATATACTACCTGCGGTACTGAACAGTAACTGTTCAGTAACCACTGCCTTTTGGTTTAACGGCTAAGCGAACGGTAGTCTAGCCCACTTACACTAATCTTACTTTGGCCATTGCCACTTACTATGCTTGCTTATAGATTATACGCAGAACGCACTGCGCCTAGACAGTGGAAGCTTAGCGCGGTTTCGCATACTTATCGTGGTCTACTAGTTCAGGATTGAATATTGAATGACCGAACTGCAGATCGAGAACTTCAAGTTTGCCGCCCGGCGACCCGTCGAATTTCAAGTTCAAGTTGTGGCTGACTTCGAAAGGGGTGAATTCGCCGAATGTGGTTTATGCACGTGATTCAGACATGAAATTCAAGTCTCTTTCGCCATGTAATCTACAACTTGAAATTTAATGCAGCGATAGGGAATACTCAGTCACAGTTGTATCCCAAGGGTTCTCCTCTGTTCATCAAGTTCTGGGTCCTTATTGACTACTTACCCATTATTGATCAAGCTCGAATACTCGTTTGTCAAGTCCACTACAATTACTTGAGCTTTTAGGAACTACCCATCATCGCTTTGAAGACAACATTATTATGTGTGAAAACGGTACAGTGATTTCTACTACCACGGATCTTGCATCAAACCGCTCGAGTAAGGTACAGCGTTCGCATCCTCTACGTTCTTTTGATCGGCGCCAGGTCAATGATGTAGAACCTTTCAGCGCAACGAGAGATCCCAAGATGAGATCCTCACCTGTTTGAGCATCCCACAAAGGGCGTCCGACAGCTCTTAAGTAGTTCGAGGCCGTGAATGATTGGGTTGTCGAGAACTCTCGTATCGTCATTCAGAATAGAGAACCAGAGTCCATCGATGTGGCGACAGTTTTTGCGTCTCCCGCAGCAGCGACATAGATATTGGCACCGGCACTAAATCCAGTTACACCTGGCGAAGGCGAGTTAGTATACCTATAAATATCGGATTCACTCTGTCGAGTCTGCGGTTTTCAAGACAATTTTGTCCTGAGTGCACGTCACGTGGTCGTACCGGCGGGGTCTTCCACAGGGGAGCACCATCTGTACGTACGACTGTCAAGTCGTGGCTCTTGACCGGCCTATGCTGACCGTCACAAGCAAGCCATCTGATCGTATCCGAGCTAATAGGAAGTAATATGCGTAGGGAGCTGAAGGACCACTTAATGAGGACATCAAGATTGTTATTGATACCACAATCCTCGGAAAGGATAAAAATGAAGACGCACAGAACATACAGCTGGAACTGTTGTGAGGTCAAGATGAGCCTTGCATGATTTGCTCCCTGCAGCAATTTAGGAGCCAGCTTAAATGTGAACCATCCTGAACCACGGGTTTGACTTCAATAAATCCGCAAATATGCCTCCATTTGACATTCCCCGCATCGACCACAGGAGTCAGGGATCCTTCCGCAACGATGAAGTCTGGTCTACTGACGCGCTCGCCCATTGGAACCAGCTGTCGAAACTGTGATCGTTTATATCTTGTCACTTCTGTCGCTGCACCCTCGATCATGCGAAATATACTTTGCTGTGAAATTTCATGGCATGAGCGATACCCGCCTTGCCTGGGACCAAGCGCATGCTCACCAGTAGTAGGTGTTGATAATGTTCATTCTCGTACATTTTGCAGAAAATCAGTCAAAATCACGGTTTGCTCTCCATTTCGATTCTTTCGATGATGGCGTCGATACGGGTGATCGTCCATTCTTCGTAAGCGCATATAA
>MU837358.1:30451-73939 GCA_029603245.1 Rhizopogon salebrosus TDB-379
GAACTGATTACAAATCCAGTTATATGACACCTTCTCCCGCCAGCGTTTCTTAAGTTCGACGAGAGTCTGCTGGAGAACAGGGTATGGGCGGATCGTCTCTGGTTTCGGCTCCTGTGGGACAATCAGGAAGGAAAATGCAACTGCATGGGTGATCTCATACCGATGTAAGACGCAAATAATCCTTGAACAATTCTTGGTTCGTCCCCACAATTGTATACTTATCCCAGTCCAGCACATTCTAAGCAAGAACATAAGCATTCATGTGAAGCGCATGAGACAACAATAAACGAACCGGATCCGCCTCAGGGTCATCAGGGTTAGTACCAAATACACTTGGAGAATCGGCACGCGATATCCGGTTGAGGAGCTGAGCATTCTGATTATTTGCCTGAAGAGAGGCCTGACCGCGGGTGCTCTTCTGTCGCTCTTGTTCATGTTCCCGCTGGAAACGCTCAGCTCGGCGACTCAAAGCTGCCTGATCGCCGAAGTCGAGGCCAGCATTGGCATGCTTCTGGGCGGCGGCTTTCTTTGCTTTCTTGCTCAATTGTGGAGTGTCATTCCTATATTGCGTCAGTGAGCCGTTCCAGCCTAGGAAGAAGATAACACAGACATTTTGCGCTTGAGGGAATTGATGGTGGGCGGAGCTTTCGGCATCAAACTGGATGTCACGAGAGTCACTGAAATCTGCAACTCAGCTTGTGATGAACTCAGACCGCACCTTTGTAGCTGCACGCCGGCCCAATCGGTAGTCCATAGAGTCTTCTCAGCGAAAGCGTTAGCAATTGCCTGTCTCAGCTCAGCCTGGGCATCCGTTCTATTAGCATCTGACATCTGGCTGAGACATCGTGCGACCCATTCTCTGAGCAATGACATTCAGTTCTGCTACGTGGAAGGATACAGTAGTGGGTGCTTACTTGAGTTGTGGAGGCCATGACTCGGACGACATGGTGATTTGGTACTAGACTTTTAGTGTACTTGACGCTGGGTAATTGGAATGACCGTATGCAGTGAACTGATGGTTGTCGGAAGTATAGAAAGTTAAAAGACGCCTTGAAAGTGGACAAGAGGTAGAGAACGAGAACTTCCTAACCATGCCGCTCCCTGTCCTGATTTTCCCACGAACACCTCCAGGCTTTAAGCTTTACGTCTGAGCTTAGCTGCAATAATTCTTACAGTAGGGATAATTCATTTTGTTCTCGAATCTCTCGGAAATATAAAATCAATATCATTAGAAGATGCAACACAGCTTGCAGCATCTCATGGCCATACGAGTCTATGGGACGCTCAATCCGCCCTATGTACACCAACTCTAATGTTTTAAATCTTTGGGCGGGTTGTAAACTGTGAAATGAAACTCAGCATCAGCATCTGCTACAGTATCAATGACGCAGAAAACTTACAGATCTTCCTGTTCTTGATCACCGTCCACTTGAACCGCTTCACCTGAATGGAGATAGCGAACAGCGCAGAGAAGAGGATGACAGCCTTAAGACCCATCTTCTTCCGTTCGTCGTGCTCGGGCTCAGCTGCCCAGTTCAAGAAGGTGACGACATCCTTCGCCAACTGAGAGGTCGTGGCAGGGGTGCCTATATGACGAGAATCAGCACAGGGTAATTCGGCTCACGGAATAGGAACGCACCATCTTCGTACTCGACCAATTCGTCATAAAGAACACGCGCCATGGAAATGGCGCCGCCAGGGAAGTAAGGGTTGTAGTTCATTCCCTCACGAATGTCAACACCAGCAGGGGGGTCTATATAACCGGTCAGCAAGGAGAACACGTAATCCTGATTCGCGACAGTAGTATGAGCCAATGACCTTGTCCGAATAACAAACCAAACAACTTACGGCACCACCGTGACGGGCCTTGATAATCAAGCTTAGGTCAGGAGGAAGGGCACCACCGTTAGCAGCCCGAGCAGCCTCTTCGTTTGGGTATGCAGGAGGGAGGTAGTCGGAAAGCTTTCCGGGGCGCTGGAACATCTCGCCTTTATCATCCGGGCCGTCCGTGTACTCGACGTCCTCAGCAAGAGCACGCGCCTCGTCAGCAGTATGAGACACGCCAACCAAGTTGCGCCAGGCGATGCGATCCAGCGAGTGGCAGGCAGCACAAACCTCACGGTAAACCTGGAACCCACGACGGATGCTGGTGTGCTGGTGTCATAAAAGAGATTGCATGGTAGTTAACGCGGACATACCTAGCATGGTCAAAGGTGTCGAACAATCCCTTGTGGGGCCAAGGATATGTAGTGGGATGGAGACCGTCGTCGGCTACTGAGTTTGCGTGAACCTCACCAACGAAGGGGAGGGAGCCGTATAGATGGGTATACCATGCTATCGAGCCAGCAGAGAAAAGGGTAATGGAAATGAGCGACGCGCGAGATGTGAGCAACGACTGCAGCCGACGCAACAAAAATTAGTGGGCTTGTTTCAGAACATCTCAAGAAAACGAACCTCAAGGGTAGCTGAGGGTGCTGAGCTAGAGGAAGCAAATCGGACCTGCTGTCGGAGGTTGAGCAGGCTAACTTCGGGTCAGTTTTGAGGAAATAAGACTCACCGACGTAGCACGCGTCCTGAAAGCGCTGGCGGTAGAGCGAGATGCGCCCAATACAGACTGGCTCCTGAGCGCGGCCACGGGCAGCCTCGAGAACATTTTGGTTGGATAGAGCCCTAAGATTTTCGAGGAGCGGAAGAATGAGTGACGGTGTCGCTTGTCACGCATAACACATATTAATCCCGGAATGAACCGGAGGCTAGTTGAGGCTGGTCCGACGTTCCCGGTCTCCAGCGCTTCAGCTCACAGCTTTTGTGTCTTTCAAGTTCCTCCATATATATGCTTGCAAAAGTGTGATATCTTCGACGAATAATTTACAGAATATCACAATATAACAGGCAAACAATCATTCAAGCAGTCGTACTACCACCAATGCAAGTAGTGTATCGCAGTCCAAGGAATAAGAATCAGATGGTTCGTGACTAGAAGAAAGGAACGTTCATGTACAACGCCGCAACGAGGGATGCGACAGTCGACTGGCAAATACAACTAGTAGCACCGCGCCGCGGCGCATAGCAACTTCCTGATGCATTTCCCAAGTCCTACAATAGACAGTCGCAAAGTGCCTCTGTTGGGGTAAATTGTCAGAGCGCCGTTGATTTCCGAAGGACAGGAAATCACCCACCCTCAGCACAGCAGCAAAGACATGCACCAGCAAGGCAAGCTAGGCAACCAGTAGCTCCTCCTCCTCCTCCTCCTCCTCCACTGGACTGATTAGGTCTTTGTCTGCGAAATTTTTCAGCCTCGTGTCTGAAGTGTGTATGGGAAAGTAAGATACTGACACATAAACTGTCTGCGGTGGTGGCTGAGGTTGGTATCCTGGTCCACCGTATGGCTGACCATAAGGTTGGCCGCCATACGATTGTTGAGGCTGTTGAGGGTAGTAGCCCCCCTGTCCTGGCGGTGGACCTACAGTCTCGTCAGACACGGAACTCAGCACTTTCACCAATAGTTGACCAACCTTGAGGCGGGTAATACTGCTGACCGCCACCACCGTAGTAATCCTTGTTGGCCATTGGTGAATGAAGGAGTTGAGAAATAAAAGGGTTGTGGAAGCTCGCTGTGGTGTTCACTTATCCGCGTGCAGCTTTCTCACGCTACCTCCTGACATGAGGCAGACGTTGGCAGTGCTAAGCAGGTGCCGGAAGGCTGTACCAGCATCCATGATGCATGACGGTTGACCACCAAGCTGCGCACCCGTGCAGCTGCGATGACTACGGCCGCAGTTACGAATGAGCCAAATAATTTGAGTCTCCATATCATGCAATGATGACTTCCCCGCATCGGCGGGGCCTCAGAGTACAGGCGAACAAGGCGCTTAATATGTCACTAGAATAACGGAAATGAATCCCTGCAGGCGTCGAAAGCGACTTCTGCAAGCTTCTGTAGTCATCTCCTTCTCGTACTACGTCGGTTCCTACAATGGTTCTACACGCATTGGGTGAAATAGGCTCACCATCAGTTATTATTACTTGATCGCATCGCCGAGTCTGATCGACGACGACGCATCGTGCCTCAATTTTGAGTCCGACGCTTCGTTTACTGAATTATTACCTCAATACTAGGCTTTCAACGACGCAGCATGCGAACCCTCTAATTGAATTTCATCTCCTCAGAAGTGTTTGCGGATTACAGCTGGATATATATGTGGACTCAGAAATCAAAAGCATGCAGCGACAGAGAAACCAGGAGCTGTGACTCAGTGTAGAAAGGTCGAATAAGTGCACAGACTGGTGTAGGAGAAAAGAAAGCGAAAAATGCGAGAAAGCCAGAATGCGTCGGAACGCCCGAGCGCAACGTCTAAGTAAGGTCTAAGGACCGTTTGGCGTGAAGGCATGGATTCGCGCGCCCTGTCTAAGGAAGCTCTGTGTTAAGCGGGTGACGGCTGTTTGAGAAAGGGGAAGCCGGTCAACAAGGAAGATCCAGGATAAACGCGGACCCTTACGCGGTGCGACGTAATTTTCATGAGGAAAGACATCAAATGGCCGTGTGCGAGCCTGTGCCAGGACTGTACCCTGAGATGCGATACTCATAGCACCAGAAGCATCGGTCCTGCGAACATCAAGAAAGGAATGATAAATCAGTCGCAGACACCCGCCTCGTTCCCACATCCACGTACTCTGATATCCGTAATAGAGAAATCCCGAGCTGGAAGCGACCGCGCCAACGTATACTCGCGTCGGGGAAAAGAAAATATAATCCAAGGCGACCCTGAAGATCTCGCAATTTCTGAGGTGACGACACGAGGTTTCCGTAAAGCAGGCGGCGCGGGGGTGCTTCTCCGTTGGGAGATGTGCCCATGTCCAGTGGTCGGGACCCATCGTCCGTGAACAACGACAAGTGGGCGATTAAGAACGGCAGCTCCATCTCGCTGACAAAAATATTTTTTCTGTGCGGACTATGAAGGGCTGACAGAGACTTACGGAATGATGGAATTCCCAAAGCGATCGCGTACAATGAGCTGCACGACTACTGGTGGCGCTAGTGGCAAACGAGAGAGGCTAGCGGAACCAAACTCGGCCGTTCTTTGAGGGTGCTGCACGACATCGAGGTGGTACGACCTAGTTTACCAAAACATTGGCTCAAGAAGGGCCGACATACGACCAATAACTTGCCTCGTTTGACCATCATTTAGGAATGAGGAATGTTGGATCCGAGATTGACTCGAAGTATACAGATTGGACATGGATGGACTGGCGCAGTCGGCGGACGGGGTTTGGTTCCAAGCAGTTCCCTGTTGGCTAGATGAATCCGACTGAACTGGCAAACTCCAGGCAGAGGGAGGCGACTGCGTGTTGGAATGGTCACTGCTAGCGATGGACCTCGGTGAAGCCTGAGGGCTTTCCCAGGGCAATTCGTGAAAGAGCTTCTTGTAACTGCTATTCGCCATGAGCAATCTGTTCAGAGAGCAAGAGGTCTTGAAATAAATAAATACCACGTACGATGATATACACTTCACGGGTGTGATAGGCGTGACTGGACGTATTTGGCGTGTACGCTGACAATTGTGACGGCGGAAAGTGAGATATCCGATGCGTGGGTGGTAATAGATAGTAAAGAAACACTCACTGCAACATCTCCTTCGACACTGAGACGCGTGCGCGGCGCATGGTCAAGATCGTGAGCGTGACAATTCAGCGACTTGTAGGGAGAGCTCAAACCATTCTTGGCTGACACCTTTTCCCATGAGTATTGCCTGGACCAGTAAGAGTCAAGGGGGCAAGCAGGCATAAGTCACGAGGAAAGAGTTGCCTGGGAGATGAGGCGCGCACTGAGCCGACAGGAGGATTAAGATGTACCAATGCATATGAGCGTGCCATTTATCTATTTCGTGTGTAGGCGATCAATCATATTATACTTATTTCCAGGGAGCGAAGCTCGGGGTCAGAGGAAGACTGAAAGATATCAGAATTCTGAATCTCAGCACCCAAAAAGTTTGACACTGACAGATCTGCAGGCGTCCGATATGGAGTCCCAAATCTGTCCGGGGCATTAATATTTGGCAGGCTGAAGCATGCCTTCTTTAGGTCTCGCGGAAACTGTGATCTAAACAGCTATATATTAGATGACTGAGATTCTGTAAATCCCATTGGGACGCTTACGCCAGAGTAATACTGAATGAAGGAAGAAATCTCACTCGGTAACCAAATATTAGGAAGATATATGTTACAGGGGTCTATCATACTCTCTTCTTCACATAGCTCCAAATTCCAGCCATTCCCGATACAAATGTTGCTGCTGCAAGAGCGGGCTTTACTCCGGCTAATCAGGAAAAGTTTTTTGTTCAGAAAAACGTAAACAAAACTGGGCGAAATAACTGTACCTGTTGATTTGTATAGAGCGCCCGTCAATGCACCTGCAGCCATGCTACCGGCTGTGTCATGTTTTCCGCGAAAACCATCAATGGATGAGTTTATTCCGTTATAAACGAGGGCTGTGAAACGGAATTAGGGATATAAGATGAGCCCTGACAGGAAAGACGAACTCACCAAGTACACCAGCCGAGTTACCTATGAATGTGCCTCTTCGCGTGACAGAATTGAGGACGCTGTTGATCCGCAGACGGGTATTTGATACGGCTAAAGGTCTTCGAGCGCCTTCACTCACACCCCAAACGCCACCCAATGCCAGACCTTGAGGAAGGATGAATGAGCATGTGACAGCCGAAAACAATAAGAATGGCCGAAGTCGGAGATGATAGCAATACGATAAGGTGAGAGAAGATGACGCATGGTATGGGAGGACATGCATCGTAGACGTACAAACTCATGCAAAACTCGTGTTAAGGAACCGAAAGAGAGGAAGACCTACCACTGAGGTACATCGTGCCAGTTCCATAGCACAAGTCATCACTCCAACCTCGAGAAGGTATGGCAGTGCCAGCCCCCGGCAACTCGCTCGTCTTATCATCATCTAGTACGAGATAGTCTAATTGGTCTCCAAGCTGAGCAAGCGGGTGCAGTTTAGCTGGGTCGTATGCACCCAGTAGCAGGTCGTTAGCCGTTACAGCATTCTCCACGGACACCGCTGGGCCATCACGCGTAAAAGTGGCCGAACGCAAAAAGGATGTTGGGTCCTGCGAGCCCGAGGCTGAGTCAGTTGAAGACATGCTCAAGAGTAAAAGGAACTTTGTGACAAGTGAGAACAGCGAGCGGGCTACAACAAATTTTGGCACGGCGCGAACTTGTTCGGATGCGTGGGAGCTTATTTCCTGAATCATGAACTCTATGGTTCTTCTCCTTCAAAATGTACTTACCGCTTTCAACCTGAACAATTAGAAAAATGTCGTTTGCAACCACGAGCTCACGCGCCCTCTCAAGGCCTACTAGCTTCTCCATGAGGACAAATGTATCGAGCCGGACTCTCCGTTCAGCGCGCTTACACACGGCAAGCCACGGAGCACTTGCCATTGCAACGGTGCGTCTCGGCTATGCGTTCCGTCGCAAATGCGCGGGCGAATCATGGAATGATGCGTTCAAAAGTGAGGATCAAATTTTTTGAGAATTCTAGGTAGTGCTGAATTAGCGCCATTCCAAGGGTGGGCAACTTCTACTACGCCACATTCGACGGCATCAGATCCTGCAGAGGTGGAAGCCATGCAATGCCTCGAACAGGGGACTCAGAAGCTGGAGGAGGGTGACATTCAAGGCGCCAAAGAACTGTACGAACGTAGCGTCGAAATCAAGCGTAATGCTAGCTCCCTCTTCAATTTGGGCGTCACGCATTATCACCTCAGTGTGTCCAACCCATCTCCACAAATCTCAGGGTACTAAGCAATTTATCCATAGAGGACTTCGACAACGCTATTGCCGCTTGGAAAGAGTCGGTTGCACTGCAACCTGCTAGCGCAGACGCTCACACTAGTGCGTGTCTCATATCAAGAGCTATAAATCTGGATGACGACATCGATATTCAAAAGACCTCGCAAGCGCATACATAATATCTCCTGTCGCACGTCCTGACCTTGCTTTGCATCATCTCCAGCACGTAAACTGATAGAGCTTCCTTATTTGTTCATTGACTATTGTGTTCCAGCATTGCGGCTTCCCTCTCACCGGAGGACCCTGAGATTGCCTTCAATCTCGCTGCAGTTTTGGAAGCTAGTGAGTAAATTATGACATTGCTTATTGTTACTAAATTTAACTTCCGCTCCTTGTGAAGCTGGGCAACTCGAAGAGGCTCTGAAGCAGTATAAACGATCCAAAGAATACGGCGTCGAGCGTGCCGCAATGCATATCCGGAACGTTAGTGATACAAATCTCGATCTTTATCTCCAATTCTCATGTGTCACTGCAGGTGAGCGCAAAGATTCTAGGAAAGAGCATGAAAACTGCGGAAAACACGGATAATACAGAAAACACGGACGCCCCCGTCAAAAGATCAGATTCATGATGCCGATCAATTCGCAGTGGCGAGTTTGTCCCATGGTCTGTTACTTGCAAATTTCGGGTGGGGCTATGTGCAAATTTATTGTGTCATCATTTAGTCTCCCTTTAGACAAGACCTAATCCTGGCAGGCACTGGACAAGTTTTGAATGCAGTATTTTACATTCGTAAACCTAATGCTAGTTCTCTTACCCAATCTCTAAAGGTTTATACGATCTCCAGGGGATCTTCAGGGCCACCAGTACCTGGCTGTACTCCTGGGAGTGCTCCACTCAGTGGAAATGTCCTGCAGTAAAGTCCTTGTGCTCACTCATCGAATGAGCTTCTGAATTTAGAGCTCTAATATTTCCTCCGCGACCCGCATCTCTTCTCCAGGAATGGGACTGAAGAAGAAATCCACTGGATGAATGAGGATAGTTCCTGCGACCGCCATGAGCATAGCGACCTCGGTGCCCGGATCCTCCTGTATGAACGGGGGATGAGCTTGCGGAAGCGAAGCAAGCCTGTATAGGTAGCTGATTGTTTGCTATTTGGAAATCTGGAGAAGACATTTGGAGCCGTCGTAATATCAAACCAATGTCTTCGTGCGTGTACTCGGGTTGAGGATGGTCCGAAGGTGTTAAGTATATGATGTGATCATACCCTTCATCGGGTCGCGGGAAGCGGAAGTCTGACGCAAACCTAGCCAGAATAGATTGTCCTTGTTGAGGGTCCTTGATGGTTGGATGTGAACTTCCTATCGGGCAATATCATCATTAATCTCTCATAGATAATGTACGAACAGATCCACGTACGTTGCAGAAGGCGGGAAGAGCAGACCTGAGTGCGAGATGCAGTGCAATAAAGCTATGATTAGCCGTGATTCCATCTTTTGCATGAATCTGGACGAACTTGATAGGGAGTATTGAAAACAATAACACTGATGGAAGTACCAGGGAAGTCACGAGCAATATTGATCCAATGAAACCGCTGACTACAGGCGTTAATTTTGCAAAACGTCAGCTTCTCCCATGCTAAGACTCCACGCGATGGAAACAACTTACGAGGCGTCAAAATTGGTTCTGTCGATGCAAGGGGATAATCCTTGGCGGAGCACGCGGCGAGCTAAATTCTCGACATTCTGTCTTGTGCCAAGCTCATCTTGATTGCATCTTTGGAACTGTGGAAAGTGACGTTCGAGTGCCTGAGCAAACGTGGACTGCAAGAATCAGTGTCGCGATACCACCAGGCGCCCAGCCTGGTCCAATGATTCCAAAATCATATGTACCTTTCCTGATGCTACAAGTCCAACGAGGATAAGCATCGTCTGCGTGCTAGCGAACGGCACCACATCTTGCAGGGTCGCAGACTGGTTCATGTTTTGTCCTTGCTTCAAAAGTATGTTGTGAGCCGAAAACAGTTGGCGTGACTGAAGCTCCAAGGTCCAAACCAAATGTCACACGGAATCACACCAGTGACACCATATTAATATCAAGTGAAATACATGGTCCAAGTTCTTGCCACCCTACACGCCTTGACCAACAACTCCTGGAGGTCCGAACAGAAATCTAACAGTCCCTTGATTTTTCCCCAGCATGGCAATATCGTTCCCGTTGTATAGTTCGCTCGGATCCACACTCCCGAGGGGTTGCTGTGGTCGCGGCGGATGCTCATTTTGCCGCATCGTTATCTTGAGACGAATCAGCTGATCTGCTTTGTACGGTATTGGTGGAGGTTGTAGAGTCCCTGTAGATGAGAAATGTTGGTTTCGTGGGGATGGGTGCGGGGAAGGTGATGCCGGAGTACGTGGAGACGTGTTGGCTGATGGATTTTGCGCGGCTTGAATGAGCAGGTCAATTATTACATGCGCAATCTCTGTGGGAGGAGAAAGTTGGTTGGGATGAAACGCAGATAAAGAAGTTCCCAACCTTCCAAGTCCTCGGCTTCAGCCATGTATATCATCTCCCAATCACCTTTTCCTTTTAAAATAGTCGCCACTTTCGAATCCGATTGCGCTTCTGCCAGCGGAGACGGCGGGGGCTCCAGGGTCGCGAGCAATGAGGCAGTGTAAAGACATCCCAATGCAACAGTATTCGGTGGGTACATGATCGGTACGAGTGTCCTGTGGCTTTCATGTTGCTCAAATAAGAGCAGAATATAAGATGTATGTGACACACCTATCAATGGTGAGTCGCCACGCACATTTAATCAGCTTCTTTGATGCTGAATATACGGAAATTTGAGCAAGCGAAAACAGAGAGCATTTAATCAAGTAGAAGCACCTTGCAACTTCCTCCCAATCTTGATCACATACGAAAATGGCATTTTGCTAGTAAAGTTGAAACATATGGTTTCCAATATCAACCGCTCCACGGCTAGCACCCTTTGGCGGTCGTTCTCAGCCGTCTATACACAACTAAGTCAGCAGAACAAGATCATGGACACGATCATCGCTCACAGCGGGATCCATGTCAACTTCTCCGCCGACAGACTTTGATTTGGCTGCAAGCTCTGGGAACCGCACAGCATAAGAGACCATAAGGATTTCCCGAGGCTTCTTCAGTGTGTCGTGCATCTTAGTGGAAACGTACAGAGCTGCCAGAGCAACATCGTGGTAGTTGAAGTCCTTTCGAGGAAAGAACAAGTGGAATCGGTGGTACAGATTCTGAGCAGTTGCTGCAGTCTTCCTAGGACTATCCGCTGTTCAGTATCAGGGTCCATTTCTCTGCAAGTAGTACGCACAAGCCAATCTTCGAGCCTACAGCTTCTATAAATGCACATGCTTGCTGTCTTGCTTTTTCCTCCTGCGTGGCAGACAGCTTTCCACGTTGTTTCTCGGACAAATGTTGGATCTCAGAGGATGTGAAGTACGGGTGGTGATATTTAGAGAATGAAGCCGGTAGCTGTGACGGTGATGGAACCCTGGAGTATCCTGTGTCCATGCTTAGTTGATATATAGATGACTATATCTGACCCTCTGGGTGCTGAGTCTGGAAGTGCTGAAGGTTGGAAGTAAGGTTGAGCTAGCGCAAAGTCAAAGTCTGTGTGAATCTATTATTAGGGAATGCTATATTTGGCCATGGCTCATTGGACAAAGGCGCGCAAAACACAGAAGGGGTCTACCACTGTCTTCCTTCTAAATATTTCGTCTGGCTAAGGGGGACTACGTAGGAACATGGAGCGAAAAGGGAAGAGTTAAAGGAAAGGCGGGAAGTTGTCAGGTAACGAGAATAAGCAATTGCCAGTGATGACGTGATGATGGTCGAAGACATCAGTGGGTTGGATTTTACTACAGAGTACTACGTAGTGCTCTGTAGTAGTCTGTAGTGTGCCGTAGTAAATTACGTTTTCCTGATGCGATGTAGGGTTGGGGAGAGAGGGAAGTGGTTGACTTTGAAATGCAGTCGCATGAGTATCTCTGCCTTGCTGCACAATGAGAATGCAGTTGCAGGTCCTAGGCTGCCTCATCATTACAATTGGGTGCAAAACCGATTATAGCAAACGTTCTGAATAACGTCCAACCTGAGAACCAAAGCAGCATTTATGTCAAAATCTATTTTATGACGCAGCACATCACAATCCGAGTAAGTATAGGCACGAGAATGCGTATCGAATTATAAGCAGAATATTGCTCGCCTGGGGAATTCATATATATTCTAAACCGAAAGTAAGGTATCTGTAGTGAGGTTCAGCAAACAACAAAGCAAGTGATTCAGGACCACGGAAGAGTCAAAGCAAATTAACAAGCGGTTTACTCAGCATGCAGGCACAGTCAATGGAATCTTTACGGTTGTCTACAGCCAGATGTCAGTGACGCGAAGCATTGGAACTCCAATGAGCTTACAGCAAGACCCTAGTTCACTAATGAGTAAGGAACAACGAGTTGAAGACGAGTTCGTGACGCACCGATAAACTGGTTTCTTTGTATTTGACACTCATGTCAGCAGCAGTGAGGCGCATTGCCTCGATTGCCTCGTCCAAGGTTACACGGTACACTCCTGTGCTAGCCATAGAAAGCTGAGCTGCAGTCACAGCCTTTACAGCTATGTCGCGCAATCCCATGTCAATAAATAGCACTATCGAATAGAGAAACCGACCGTACCACCTAGACTGTTTCGTTCCTGCGAGGCGAGGTAAGGGTAAGTAACTCATCTCGAGAATACTCTCATGCAACTTACAATGCAAGGCACCTGAACCAGCCCATCAATGGGATCACAGGTCAATCCCAAATTATGTTCTGTGGACCAGTGTGCATCAGGAAAGGTACAATTGACAAACAAGATAGCCATACCGATACCAATTTCTGCGGCCTGGAAAATACTCAATGGAAGTCGTTATGGTACAAGAAAGAGTGACGGACCTGAAGGACAGTTTCAGGTGATGCACCCATACAGGCAGCAAACCCAGCACTGGCCATGGAGCATGCAACTGATGACAGCAGCATGAACACCAATCTTTGCGATAACAAATTGAATCAGCGTACCCCCAACTTCTGCCTGGCATCCTCCTTCCGCAGCTGAGATCGTACTGCCCCGCTTAAATAGCATGCCCACCGCCTGTAACCTTGCGTTAGCATCTAATCTTCGTTTAAACCAATTACATACTGATGCGGTCAACAAAAACGTCTTCACCGACTTCTCGGGGTCATCGCTAATGAATTCGAGAACGTACTTCAGCACGGCAGGAATAATACCCGCCGCACCGTTCGTCGGGGAGGTGACGATACGCCCTCCACTGGCGTTAACCTCATTTACAGCGATGGCGTAGCAGGAAAGGAAGTCAACAGCGGGTATCATTGTCTTACGCTATACGCAAGATCAGAGTAACCCTGAGGAGAAAAGGAGCACTTACCGGAGGCATTGGCAGGATTGCATGATCGAATGAACCTGTAACCCATGGCGCGCGCGACATTTTACCTGATGCGCTTACTTCACCACGTTCCTGAGCACTTCCCTCTTTGTTGAGTGAGGTTTGTGACTCCGGCGCATCTATCGCCCCCATAGAAGCGGATGACGCAGATCCGATGAGCTGTAAATCGGGCGATGCAATCCCAGGATAGAAACTGTGACGCCAGCAATTGAGAATCCGCCCATTGATAGTGAATATAACTGACCCTCGCATCAAGCGTTTGTACAGCATTGGTGCACGCCGCCGGAGACCCAGACGACCGGGAAGAGTCGTCTCAGCGGTGCTCACTCCCATCCTGATGCAATCGTCCATGACTGCCCATATCCGCATGAGCTACACACATTTACAGATAAACATGTGGTTTGCAGCCGACATATCAAGGCAGTTGAATACCTTGTCATGGATATCTGCCTCGGATAGACCAAAATAGCGCTCGTTGTCATGCACGATTTGTGCGATGGTGAGCTATTTGAACGACTAAAATCAAACAACCCCCAGATCGTCCCATGACGTGGTGACGTACATTATGTTTTCTCGTAAGCGCTAGAAGGCTGTCACCGGATTCAAATGGATACGGTGGGTGACCAGGGTCGTTTGCCGCTGGTTGAGCTGGAGTTTGATCCCCTTCGGCGACGTTGTGTGTTTGATGTAACCTTGCTCCGTGCACTGCACGTTTATCGACACCCTTGTAAAACAAATTTTCATCCACTAGAGCAAGTGTTAGCCGCTGAGCCTAAGATCCAGTGTTGGAGATGTGCCTTTTGTCTTCTCATTTACCACAAATCCTCCTCCGACGCTACCGTTTCTTAGTGTTCAGAACAAATGTTGACGGCATTATACCTACCTGTAGTACTCATTAGTTGCCAAGAGTTCGCCTTCTTCGCCAAAGCATGAGAAACGCATGCCATTCGGGTGTGTCTTAAGTACTTGATCCCATCGCCACAGCATATCACGGTCCATGTCAAAGTGAATGCTGCGCTTGCCTCCAAGATGAAGAGTTTTGTTCCCGAGTATAGCCTCATAACGGGAAGGAATTGTACCCGTGTCGATCGTTTCGGGATCCGAGCCTTCAAGCCCGAGGAGGATCGCTTGCGGAGTGTGATGCCTGCACAAATGGGACGTGGCCCAATAGTAAACAATAATAATTAACCTAGTAGTACTGATGCGTACCCCTTCCCTATGCGAAGAGAGATGACGTTTAATTAAACCTAAAGATCCAAATACTCACCCGTAGCAGCCAGAGATCCATAGCTATCATTCGGACCTGCACTGTTAGCATGATCTCAGACAGAAAGTCGCGCGCCTGAACTCACAGGACTATTTTCACAGTTTTAACCTGTGGGAGCATAATTATTCAAACTCGTTTGAGATGACGAGCGGAAGTACCTACCTTCTCCAACAACCCCAACTCCAGCAAGTCAGCAATAAAAATTTTACCAGCGCGCATTGGCCCAACCGTGTGCGAACTGCTTGGGCCCACTGAACAAGCCAAGCACCATTCAGTCCTGTGTTCATGCGTTCAACACCAAACCCATGACTCATGACTCACCGCCAATGCTGAACAAATCGAAGGTGGAAATGACGGCATGCCCAGGTTTGACATTCTCTGATTCCATAAGCGCAGAGTCATCTCGTGCATTGTTCGACTCTAAACGGTTTATAGGATATCGAGAGGCTGCCAAGTGGGATATCATCCTGCTCGCGCGCATTGGAACACGGCGAAGAAGCTGCAGTGGTCGCGCACGCAGTGCGATGCGGATGGTTGAGGAGATCATTATGATGGAATAGAAGATACGGAGGAGACGGCGCCTATGGTCTATTGCTGTAGTATGGTTCCGTATGGTTCTGTATGTCCGACCTCAGCCGCGGCGGGACATATGACTCGCGAAAGGACGGTTTAAATTTCAAACTTCAGAACGTTAAATGAAACAAATTGCCTATAAAGGAAAGTGCTGTATTTACCCCCCCTTGTCTTTTCCTCGATGGATTCAGGCCGTTTGTCGGCAGTGGTTTACACATAGACTCTGCAACTTCCACCTCTCTGGATGAACGTGCGCCAAGTCGGACCCAAATTTAGCATATTTAAGATATGCTAAACTATCAGCAACCATCCTGTTTCCTAGCAGCCAGCTTATGTTAACTCCGGCAGATTTGAACCTCTCAATTGAACACCGTAGAACATCGCGTGAACGTTGAATTCGGACCTGCATATGTCGATTCTCGGTGCGAGGGACATATGTTGAGGAACGGCGACTTGGAACCAGGCCGCAAACGGCGGGGGACTCGGGGGACGGCGTCAGGGTAAATGAAGTTCAGCTTAGAAGCTGCAGATGCTTCACGGGAACTGCCTTCCTTCCAAATTTCATCGGAGAAGGTTCGTTGTATACCAGCCGTCACTACAATTTTCTTCACCTTCCAACGCTCCCCAACGGTCTTCGCGGCGGCTGACAAAGGTTTCTTCGTGTTCGCAGGTGTCATGATGTTTCAGCAACTTGATAAATTCTCGTTAAAGATACTGTCCACGCTGTCGGGGGAACATGTTGTGAGGCGTCAGATTGCTGTGTCCTGTGAAATGGTGTGAGAGCACATCAAATGGACATCAATGCATCGCGATTGTACATATCTGTGCAATATACATAGTACCGTTTTACGGCCATACCGTCAAGATCACAGCACACAAAAGCTGTTCAAGCCTGCAAGTCTCGGAATGCATCAGATCCTGTCTGTTTTTAGCTTTTAGCGAGGAGTCGGTTTCGTTTTAGAATGAACTTCGTGATGTCAGGACAAGTCACACGAAAGATCGTAGGAAGATCTCACCCAATTCGCTTTT
Organism: Rhizopogon salebrosus TDB-379; assembly: GCA_029603245.1. Lineage (NCBI taxonomy): Eukaryota > Fungi > Basidiomycota > Agaricomycetes > Boletales > Rhizopogonaceae > Rhizopogon > Rhizopogon salebrosus. The sequence goes on from MU837358.1 coordinate 46,609, forward strand.
TGTCAGTACGAAGCAAGAGCGGCACCAGAAAGTCAGCTGGGGTTAGTATCTAAGTTCTGAGTGGCTGAAAGTTAAGGCTCTGAGCGAGAGCACTGATGGTTCTGAACTTCGGCCCCATGCCAAAGAAAGAGTGGGACATGATCCATGATGCACGACGCTTCGCGGTTAATGCGTATGGGTAAATGGGCTACCCGTCCAATTTTTGCGCCGTCCGGTCTGTACCCCCAAGCTGCGGTGGTACGCATTCTAGCCCGTCATCGCACTTCCGCAAAGGGCAATGCAGTCATACAATGTGGGGGGAGGGGGAATCCCCGTCGATCAGGAACGCAAGGTCAAATGAGAATTCTTTGACACCAATAATGAGTTTTCCACATGCATGATTAACACTGGATGCCCTGCTGGGTTGGAATTTGGCATTTGCAACGTCTGCCTGCATACAAGTTATTATATAACGCTCCCAAATGCAGTTATTGTCCGACGAATGGAGAATCGCAATAATAAGTTTGGCGTTGAGTTCTACGTGGCAGGATGACAGAGACTGGTCGGTAGCATGTGTGGAATTCTGAATGACTCAGTGGAATGGAAGAAGTTTGACGCATCCGAATCTTCAGCAGGTCATAGGGACATCATGCATCATGATCGGCGCAGTTGAAACCGTCTGGCATTGAAGGTATGTACATGTCGAGCATTTTTATTTTTGGCGAACGGAAAGGTGCGAATTGGAGCACTTGGAATTGTAAATTGCTTTGGGGCTGTCATTCCCACCTTCTTTAGGAAACCCCCATCATTTGACGATCCTTCTTTCCTATCAACTCGTACTGAGCTCAGCGTCCAACACGTCGAGCTCGACGCCATCCACGACAATCCATACAGACTTACGAAACAATTCTCCTCAATTTCAGTGTTCACAGCACCCTGATTTGTGTTCTCACGTATGCCCATCATGCACCACTTGCCATAACTCGTTCTTACAACCTCTTGTGGACAGATCATCACACAGCGGTGATTAGGGCACCATTGCCATAAACCATCATCTGGCGCCCTAGTGTGTTCAACTTTTTATTGCCGTGCAATATCACGAAACTTCAATTGCTACGATGGCTGCTCCGGCCGCTGGTCCAACGCCCTCGCGCCAACGCGGCTCAACTTCACAGTCCACCTCATCCCCAATGTCTATCAAACCTCAGGGATCCTCTTCTACATCTTCAATAGCGGCGTCTCCAGCGGGGCTAACTACTAATCCCACCACATACCCTATTAGCCTCGAAACCCTACTGGCTACCCATGCCAATGCACCAGATCCAACATTCGCTGCATTGGATCAGGTCCTATCCGAACGTAACGTCCTATCAACACAAAATACCCAGCTCTGGAAACTTATTGAGAAGCAACGCGCCGGATACAGTCAGGTGCTCAAGGAAATTGAACGTGTCCGTAGTGAACGGGATACCTACAAGGCTCGTTTACAGGAAGCTGGGATGGGCACTGAGCTTGCAAAGAAGGATAAGGATCGCGGGAAGGAAAAGACTAGGAGTTCGAGGTCATCGGAATCCAATGCTGCGAGTATGTCTGTCAATGGATCTGACTCGCGGTCTAGGTTGGTTCGCAATCAACCCGATACCACATGTAGGTTATTTTTTGGGTATTCAAGGTTTCGTTCCTGACTACTTTCATCTCAGCATCGCCTTTTCGTAGTAACGACCGTCCTGTTACTCCACCACGCCTCCCGGAACTCAACGGTCGTGAACTCAATCCCCCAACACCTCAGTCTCAAATGTTTGCACACCCTCCTCTAATTGTTCCTCCTCGGGGTGTCTCATTAACCTCTTCTATTACACCCTCCTCCGATTCGAGTACACCAGACTCAACTTCGGGGCCAAGGATCGACCTGGAGAGGATTCCTGTACCACGTCCAACTGACTCGCGACCTTCGTTACAACAGTCATCTGTACCACCATCACCCACCATCCAGCTTACTTACACATCACCACCCATTTCCATGCAGCCTGCTCACCCACCACCACCCATTTCTCTTCAGCCTGCTCACCCACCACCCATTTCCCTTCAACCAGCACATTCACCATCCGCCGCACTCCAGCCTCCAGCATCATCCATCAACACCCCTTACAACTCAGCCATATCACCCAACAACCTATCATTCACTGCATCTCAAACGAACTTGCTCAGCCCAATTGTTGACGACGCACAGCACCGATCACGGGAGTCCAGAGTCTCAGTTTCGCTCCCTGATGAAGCTAAGCTCTACATCACCAGCATGAGCGAAAGCCCACTGCCAAGCCCACATATGTCCCCGCACAAGTCTGGGTTTAACACCGCTGTGCACGGCAATGCTGATCAGGCGCCTACTGTCAACGGCAGCGGGGCCCGAAGAGAGTCTCCCACAAGTATGCGGCCAAATGGGCCGCAAGATGAGGTGGGAGAATTCCTAGATATGGATGATGATGAACGTGAGGAAGAGGAGGAGGCAGCAAACCACTCAAAAACGAAGGCTAAGCCTCACGCCGTAGTGGAAGATTTCCCAATGCCCCCTTCGCACAACATCCATATCCCTTCCTCCCATGCGTTGTCCCTGGATCCCGCATCGCTGCGCACGCCGACACAGGCTAACCCACAGCTGTCTGCAGAAGTTAGTGCGTCTTCACAAGCGCACTGGCAACAGCAACTGCTAGAGGCTGACGATGCATCTGTTCTTCTCCCCGAATCTCCTCTACCTGCATCCTACCTATCGCCCACAAAGCTGACTTCCTCAGTTGGTACTGGTGCAACATATCGTGCACTTCGTCTCCTACCAGCCGACCTTGGGACGACGCGCGTCGCTGTCTCGCACTCGTCCGTCAAACCGAACGATCGTGGGAAGGAGGTTTTATCATTTGTGATTGAAGTGAACCCGGGTAGTGGTAAAGCGCCATGGAAAGTAGAGAAGCTATACTCGGACGTGTTGGGTCTTGATCATCGCGTGCGAACCAGCGTGGGGAAGGGTGTCGGGAAAAAAATGGCGGTACTACCAGAGGGGAAGATCTGGAGGGATCACGCACCAGCGAAGTCCGATCAACGCAAGGTGAGTATACTGCTCAGATTAGTGACAAGTCATATCTTAAATGTGACCGATCTCCAGGCCGCACTCGAGGTGTATTTGCAATCATTAGTCAATCTACCTGTGAAAAATAAGGACGAAATTATTGCCTTCTTTACTTCCGATGTCATTCGAGACACACATAGGCCTGTCATGCAGGCCGGATACAAGGAAGGATACCTGACGAAGCGGGGGAAGAATTTTGGTGGGTGGAAATCGAGATACTTTGTCCTCCAGGGTCCAGTATTAGAATACTATGAAAGTGTAAGCATCTTTCGTTCATTGACTACCGTCGTCTTACGTTGTCCTGTCAGCGCGGAGGCGCCCATCTTGGCTCAATAGTAATCACCTCCGCTCAGATAGGACGACAACAACGCACAGCCGACAGTGACGATGAAAGGAATTATCGTCATGCTTTCCTCATCATCGAGGCGAAGAAAACTCCAGGTGGACCCCACGCGCGCCATGTCCTCTGTGCAGAAAGCGATGCAGAGCGTGACAGCTGGGTCGACATCCTTGTACGCTATGTTTCTGGAACGTTCAACGACGATCCTACCACATCCACATCCACCTCCGTTAGCCCGAGTCCGATATCTGTTAACGTCAACGTCCCTCCTGCGCAGGGCCTGGGGTCCGGGCAACCGAGATCAAGCACGAGTTCCAATCAAGATAGCCTGTTGAGCAGCGCTCCTAACGCAAAGCGTGCCACGCGCTCCATGTCTAAGGATGATATCACTCGCGGTGCAGCTGTACCCATCAGCCAGCTCACCCAAGACGGAAGCAACGCCAAACTTTTCCACTCCGCACCGATTCCTGAGGACACCGAGGTTCCACGCGCACACTCGGCTAGTCCCAGCAAGACCAGCGACTCGTCAACTCACAACGAGCGAGAATATTATACTGCGGAGGAGACCGCCCGGCGGATAATGGAGCGTGGGCAGCCTGGCGCTGGGAGTTCAGAGCAACTTTCGAGCTCGTTACCCACATCTTCGCCGCTAGAGGGAGCCGGTGGCAATCTAGTATCTTTCAGAGCAAACTCTGAGCTTGGACACTATCCTGACCTACCTCGTGGTTCTCAGACCAAGCCTGAACCGTTCTCACCGGAGCAGAACAAGTCGAGGGAGCAACGACGTGACAAGAAATCCGTCCATCCAGGATTATCGGCTATAGCTAGTTCTCCGACGGCGGCAGCCTTTGGTGAGCGTGCACCATCGCCTGAGGTCAGCGCTACGCACCTAAAAGGTGGTGAGCGCACGAAGATATCTGCTCCGATGAACGGAATTCCTATACCAGCAGGATACAAGTTTGGTGGCAAAGATGCTCCTTCGGAGAGTTCTACATCTTCGAATGACAGGCGAGAGAAGGCGAAGTCACGGTCTTTCTGGAACTTTGGGCGGCCTGCGGACAAGCCGATAGTTCATGTTTCCAGAGCTGTCTTTGGCGTGCCACTCGAGGAATCCGTTGAGGTAGCGGAGATTGCTCGTCTGCCTGCAGTAGTTTTCAGGTGCATTCAGTACCTGCAGGTGAAGAAGGCAGATCAAGAAGAAGGCATATACCGCCTCAGTGGGAGCTCGGCTGTTGTTAAAGGGCTGAAAGACCGCTTCAATGCTGGTTCGTCACATATTGTTTTGAGTCTCAGCGAAACTGACTTTTTCCACAGAGGGTGACGTGGATCTCCTTGGATCGGGTGAATATTGGGACCCTCATGCCATCGCCGGACTATTGAAGAGCTATTTACGGGAGTTGCCCGCCAGTATACTGACACACGATTTGCATCTGAAGTTTCTGGCAGTGATAGGTGAGCGCTTATGCTTTGTTGGCCTGCCTGGGCTGACACATGAAGCAGATTTTGTCGATGCACAGGAACGTATTCGAGAACTGTCTGACCTCATCGCCTCCTTGCCGATCTCTAACTACAGTCTATTGCGCGCTCTCACAGCCCATCTCATCCTAATCGTACAGAACTCAACGGTGAACAAGATGACGATACGCAACGTCGGCATTGTCTTCAGCCCTACGCTTGGGATTCCTGCGGGTGTGCTTAGTCTCATGCTGGGCGAGTTCAACCGCGTTTTCAATGTTGATGCTGGACAGGCTGAAGGGGAGGGAGATGCGGACAATACTGAAGAACTGAGTCGCAGGAACAGTCGACAGTATTCAGACGCTGCTGCTGATGAGCTGTTGGGCCTGTCGGGAAGGAACTTGAATGGTATGTATTCATCCTGGTTTATTTACCACGACCCTTACGATTATGTGCAGCGCCTTCTGAGGATGCTCAATCCGAAGACGGCGACAGCATATCCTCTCATTACGAAAGTGGAAATGAGACTATGGAGGACATCACTATCCAGTCGAACCTCACTCATTCGAGTGCCCACCAATCGTCGAGTCACCTCCCTCAACAGGACTCCCAACAGAATACAGACCTGCTCTCGCCCCTCCGAGCTGAGGAAGCTTCGTCGGAGCAGCGCTCACGGGCGTCCACTGTTGCCGCCAGTCGTGGCTTGAACATTGCTGTCACCAACAAAAGTAACAGACGGAGCCATATGATGGGCCTCCCCATGTCACCCCGAGTACAAACACAGTCGCCACGCACCGCGATGCCTTCACTGATGCCCAAGGCAAAATCGAGCTGATCACCCCCACCCCCATCCCCTTTACTTTACCCTGCATTCAATATCAACAAATGTAATTTTTTACCTATCGAGGTCGTGGCCATATGTTTTCATCTATACCCGTTTCATATGTTCCGCCAGCGTCGTTGGTCTTTTTTTAACTTAAATACCCTTACTTTGTTCGAAGTAACAATGGACCTACTCAAGGTGCATGGCCAGATACTTCCTCCCTTTGTGACAGCCCCTTGAGCTCAAAGACAAAATTGATGCCGTCGGAGAAGGCAAAATTGGCATTGTTCACGCCCTTGGTGAGCTTTAAGAGTGATGTTCTCGGTGGTAGGGGCATGAACTATGATATTTTTTCAAGGCCTTTGTCGACTCAGTATTTTGCCAAGTCATGGCACTTGCTACAGAAAGCTATACAACAACAAAAATGATGGTACACAGGTGACTATTAATGCGGAGTCTATTTGGAAGTGCTGGAGGTTATGACCTGGTGCAATGGAACGCGACCGAATAAGAGTAAAACATATCTTAACCAGGTATACATGTAGCATCGAATTCAGATATTGATTGCCATTGGAGCAGCAGCGGATGAGCTGAAGAGAATAAGTAAATGGGTGCACACAAATGGCGTGCAACTTACCTGAAGAAACTTGATCTGTCATCTCCTCACTATATATAGGTCAGCCTTGTCAATACATCTGACATCGTCGGTCGCTTTTGTGGATCTTCATTCATGAATTGCTGAGCTATCTTAAGTAGCGCGTCGCGAGAGTTGGAAGGGCGGCACAGCTCACACAGCTCCTGTAACGTCTTTCCGCAGGACCATAAGTCGGCGCGGATGGCGCTGTAGAAACCATAACCAGCAGCTACTTCAGGGGGAATGTGCCCAGCAGTGCCAATAACCCCACATGAGACATCGTCGACGCCCTTGACACGCAAGGAGATGCTGAAATCGATTACAGACAGACGGCCGCCTTCTGGGGGAATTAGAATGTTTTGAGGCTTAAGATCCATGTGCGCTACGCCATGTTGGTGCATGAAATCAACTGCCTCGAATAGCTGCTTGGCCACAGACCACAGGTGCACACTGGGATTCGTAAGTGACGTAAGCCAGCGGCCAGCCACTGGCATCAATATGATATTGCCCCCGCGCACAGACCAGGTTTTGACACCAGCGATAGTGTGATTTGAAGGCGAATCAATCGCTATAAGGTACTGCAAGATTTCAGCCTCCTTCCTTCCTTCTCGAACGAACTTCAAGTATCGTATTTGCGAATCACGAATGACACTCGATACTACAGCAATGAGCGGATGCTGAATGGTATATTGTCAGTATCACATTTCCTGACGTTGTGAGGAGACGCACCCCAAACAGAATGCAATCAATTCTGTATTTCATTGCCTTCAGAATGGCTTGAATGTCATCTGCGCTGAAGATGCCGAGGTCATCCTGATGGCCGCCGATTTCTTCTTCTTCAGGTTCATCACCGTCATCACCATCACCACCACCACCACCACCACCACCACCACCACCACCATCTCCTGACCGTGATGATCGTTTTCTCTTCTGCCCAGCCTGTGCGGTGAGGGAGATCACCCCAAAGCGGCTTGGTGGAGGACCTGAAGTTTCAACTTTTTATTTTTATTGAGCTTGTTCGCGAAACCCTTGAGCTCTGTCGCAAGATTGAAAATCTCGCGATGGAATTTAACGGCTTCATTGGGATTAGCGAGGTCAAAATCCTTCTGGACAATAGACACCTAGTTCTTCATGAGTGAAAAGAAGAGGTGGTGAGCATGCGACAAACCTCGCTGCCTTCCCCAGTTTGGGCGACCACAAACCGTTGAGCAACCATTTTTGCGGTGAGGTATATCGCAATGACGAAATATTTTTCATTTTTTTTCATCAAGAATTGACCTGCCCGTGCGACCGCAATAGCTTCAAGTAGCATCCGCCATCGATCAGACCCATCCTCTTGTGATGCCACTTCCGAGATCAATAATGGGCACTGAAATAAGGGAGAGACAACCATAGCATCATTCTTCGGATGGAACTGGCACGGTGACTCCATTCCAGGGCTGTTTATAAAGATGGGAAATTGCCAAAGCATATCCCTGTGACATTCATGACGATCAGTTAAACTGCAGTAACATGGAGAGAATATAATTACCGGGTGTATTCGAAATGCTCATTCGAGTTTGGGCTGGAAAAGAAGGCTGGTGAAATGAAATGTTGGAAAAATTGGCTAGCCTTCAGAGCCGAGGATTTGGCTTGCTTGATACGATCAACATCGGGGAGAAAATCTTCGTGGATGCGGTTGAAGGCCGTAAATTCCCTAACAGTTTCTACGACCGGTGGTGCTGGTGCTGGGGGTAGCTGTTTATATATACCATCAAAATAATGATGAGTTCGAGCTATCTTGAAATGCATGTGATTGCGAAATTGACCCTTCTTCAAGTTGGGGAGAGTCAGTGAGGGACTACTGATACAGCAACCAAAATACTCACAGTGTACACGCGATTTCGATTCAAAGAATGTTCTATGTCCTGTAAAATGTCTACGGACAACGGATGGTCTTCCCGGTCTTCCACGAAGATGCCACCTTGCAAGTTCTTCTGGATGTCGCGATGAGCCCACCGCTGCAGTTTGGATACATTGACCTGCAGGCATTTGAAGAGGGCACTGTAATGATCCCTCAGGTCTTCAATAACTGTGGGTGTAAATCAGCCGAAGAAGAATATGAGTATATCAATAATTAATAGATGCGCTGACGACACACCCTCATCCTGTGGACACCTGGCAATAATGTGAATATTTTGGTTGTCCAGTGGGTCGTTGAATACATTGGACAGGAGGATTAGCGGGTCGGTAAGCTTCGTAGCAGTCTCCGCATATACCGGCTTATACTCATCGTGTGGGACATCGACCTTTCATACCGTCGATATGTCGGCATAACGGGCCAGATTGTGGGCATTAGGTCACTCACCTGCAATAGCTCGATATATCTGTTACGGAATGCCCAGACTTCCTCCTTGATACTTTTCTTAAGGTCACTGATGGTCTTGGCGCTCTCAATCTTGACGATAAAGATCTGTTCCGTAGACTCTCCCGATACGAGACAGTTGATCCGGAGGGTGTTGGACATTGTTCGACGGGTTCAAGTGACATCAGCAAAAGGGGCGAAAGCTGGCCAAGCCTCGGCATTGGCAACTGCAAGTCCCACAGTAACAGTTCTAATGCTCTCCATAGTTCAACTGTCATAGGCGTCCTCACTATCTGCAGCTACCCCATCCTTGACACCAAAACGATCCTCCATGGAGAACAGGACTTTTCATTGTCATGACGATGTATAATGAAGTCGAGGAGCCATTCTGCCATTACATGCATCAGCAAAACAACAAGCATGTACAGTTCTGTACAGCTTAGTCCCCTTTACACAGCTCTCCACAGCTCTCCACAAAGCCCACAGCACCGGCCGCCGAGAAAGTGTTTTGCTGATGTGTACGGCGTCATTAAGAATATCGTTCATTTGTGCAAACCGGAGTAAAACGTGGGGGAAAGACGGTTGGAAGAAGGTTGCGGTGTGTATTGTTAGTGATCATGATGTCGGACGGCAGAAAATCAATTTCCGGATGTTGAAGAACTTCATCATCAATGGCAAACCCGTCGCAGCATGTACATGTACACCACGCAGAATATGTGTTACCATTAACAGTCTGTCTAATCCTAACGCACTCTTAGTATCAGTTATCCCCTGCAATGAAAACTGAAGGCGCCGAGAAAGGCGTCGTCTCAGTGCAGAGACTCTTTTGCCTCAAGGAGAAGAATCAAAAGAAGTTCCATTCGCATCGCTGGTTCTTCAATGCCTTTGGTCCAATTCTACAGCCCAATGTGCGCGCATTCCAAGGAAGTTCATGATATATGTATCTGTATGCAATTGCAGCAATCACAAACAAAGATGAAGAAGTTCTCTAGTAATCTCCAAGACTCTCATCATCATCCATATCCCCCTCCTGGATTTCCTTTGCAAGCTCTTTCTCGCGTTCCCGTGCATCCTGCGCAGCAGCAAGCTCTTTGCGGTGTGCATTGAGAGGGTAGCGCATAGCCTGCAAGATGCGATGTGAGACATGCATGACACCAAGGTGTTTCCAGCTGCGAAAGAGAAACTTTACCTTGACACTCTGATTATGCAGATCTAAGCAATATCCGATACGTCTTCCAAACACCTCGATGGCCTCAGGCCCATAGCCATTCTTCTGGCCACCGCATTCCATCCAACCTTTTTCATGGACGATTCGGCCTTCGATGACACCGTCCCGAATGGCTTTGCCAACAATGTACTCCGCATCTTCCTCAGAGTCGAGGTTGAGCTTCAAGCAGATATCGCGTAACGAGATCCTCGAGTATGACAGGGAGAGTCTGCGAATACCAGTCTTAATCACGTTTTGCCGGAGTCGGACAATCAGGGTATAGGTCTTGTCAGCCTCAAACTGCGCCGCGTGTTTGTTCAAGGTGGACTGAAACTCCGATAGGGAGCCCGTCCGGACAGCTAAAGCTACGCATCAGTAATGCCATTGCTTTGGACATCTGGATGCGCACCCTTCACAATGTCGAAGTAAGCACCTAGGGCTTTTTCTAATACTGGGTGTCTGAAAAGACCACGTTCCGGGATATCGCCCATTAAAAGTTCGACGATCACAAAAAGTTTGTGAACGGCCTGATAGAATCCTGGCGCGGTCTTTGCAGCTGGAGCGCGACGAATAGCCTGCTGCAGGTTCGTGTGCGCCGCCGTGTAATTCAGTTGCACCGCTTTTATGCGACCAAGGAAATAGTGGTAACGGGCGTACTGTGGGTTACCAGCTGACAGGGGGAAAGTAGTTTTAGACACTAGTTTGTCAGCCTGGTCATAAAGGTTGTAATGGAGATAACCCCGAAGCAGGCGATTGATCAGCGAGGCTTGAGTGTCGTCGTCGTGACGAAGTGACGCAGTACGCTGCGCTGCGAGGAACATCCTGCGAAGCTGATGCGTCAGGAGCCTTCCAAATTTCAGTTGATCTGAACTCACGGTCGTGCATCTGCCAATTCTCCACCGAGTTCGTAGGATCGCTCGACGGCATACCAGACTTTGGCAGCGATTGGGTCCATGCTTCTGCGGTTCATGGACTGCATTTTGTCGATAGTTTCGTGAGAGAGCTCTATAGACTTAGAGTATGTTTCCTTTGAGGAATGAAGATGATGGATGATGAGCAGGCGCAGGTAAATCTCAGCTTCTGGTACAGGATCAGAACTTGGCTTTGATGGAGGTGGAGTATTCGTCTCTGGTGTGGCAGAAGTAGCATCGACTTCCATAGACTGTTCTGCAGGAGGGGCGGGAGGAACCCATGATAGAAGAGAAGCTTTGACAGCAGAGTCTGCACAAGACTCATTTGAGCTGCTGAACGGAAGCCGTGAATGTGTGACACACCTTTGGGATAATTCTCATCAATGGCGTCGCGTAAAACCTTGTCGTTTATGCGCTTTCGGAGCGAAGTAAACGACCGTAGCACACGATATGTGTACCGGGACTCGAGGTCATTGATTGCCCGTTCGATGAGAGCGATGTTAGCCTTGATCTCCTGCGTAGGCGTCGGTGGCGGTTGTTTAGGTTCTACCTTCTTATCATTTTCCTCTTTCTCCCCGCCCTTCTTGCTTCCCTTCTTGTCCGTGGTCTTCATCTCAACGTCGGGCATGATAGCGTTTGGAAGTGTTAAGTCGGTGACGCGTACTTTTGGTCTTCCAGGTATTTGCCTTTTCGGATGGAATCACGTGAAGCACCAGCACATGGCCTATGATAGCTCGCGACTCGGACGCGTCCCGAGTTGCCAACATTTCTGACTCTGCTTTATCAGTTATCACTGTTAACTGAACTCTGGAGTCGTTCGAACCAAATATCTTGTTTGAGCAGGATGGCTAATGAGCAAGCGGCACATATTCCATTTACCTTGTGCGTTCAAAATGTTGCCTAGAACTGTTTGATGAAACTCCTGAATAGCTTTGTTTCTTTCTTGCATGGAATTGCCCAAGTTCCAGCACGTATTACATCTTCACGGCTCAACAGCAAGGGTTCTTCCGGCCGCACTCCCCGCAGCATCCTCGGTCTATGGGTAGAGGCCCTCAAGAAGAACTATTCACCCTTACCTCGAGATACTACAGCACACGTTCTCCGTCTTTTATTCCCTGAAGAGGATTCTCACAGGAAGTATGACCTACAAGAAGCAAGGCTATCACAGCTCCTACCAGAATGCCTGGATACTACCATCTTTCCGCCAGTCTCAACTGCTCGTCTGAAACGGTGGAGTCAACAACATAACTCCGGATGTCTTGGCCAGGAAGTTCTTGCTCTACAGTCACCAGATACTGAGGTAATTTACTACTTTTTGATCTGCCTGCTGCGATTAACCAAACGCAGGAATTGATTGGCCCAAAGAGCCTCCAACAAGTCAACCTTTTGCTAGACGAACTAGCGTCTACTTCCTTGTTTTCTGACAAGTCTATTCACGCAGCTCATCCTCTCTCGCAAAAGCGGTCTAAATTGGCTATTTTGCGGTCTTTATATGAATCTCTTCCTGCCCTCGATGCTGCTTATCTCACACAAATAATTCTCAAAGATTTGAGACCCATCCTCTACGCTCCCCCCGCCGCGTCCACCAGCCGTGTTCTCCTCGAATATAACACGAACAGCAAGTTAATGTTGACCAAGGAGCAGTTCATGATGACTTGGGATCCCAGTGGCTCCATGTTGAAGATGTACAGAGTGCGTGCTAACATGACCGAAGCAGCCCTGGGTTTTGAAGCTGGGGGCGTCATCTCTCATGCAAAGCCGTGCTTGGGTGTTCCTGTCGAAGTGCGCCCTCTGAATTCCGCTTTGTCTGCTGTCTAAAATGTCTGAAGATACCGAAGTCAGCAAAGGGCCGGAGCCCGCGGCACGCGCTTGATGTTCTCAGGCAAAGTGGTGTGATCTGGGCAGAAACCAAGTATGATGGCGAGCGTGCACAGATTCATGTGCGATTGAGCGACGAAGGTGACCCACAAATCACAATTTTCAGTAAGAGCAAGAGGGACTCGACCCTGGACCGCATTGCTGTACACCCGTATGTTTATCCTCCAGCTAAGTCCGCATTTCATCACTGAGTGCGCTCTGCAAAGCATAATTAAAGAGGCTCTTGCTGGTTATAGTATGAGAGACGTCATACTAGATGCAGAAATGGTTGCATACTGTGACGAGCGGCATGCAATAGATGGTATTCTACTCCCGTATGACTGGCATTTACGCAACCCCTGAATTTATCATAGAATTTTGGCGCATACGCGGCTTAATAGCTCGCACTGCTGAAGGTGTCCGGGCGGGCGGATTTCGAAGGGGCGAATCACAGCATGATCCGCACACACTGCACGTATCTCTTTGATTCTCTCGTACCTCTATTGACCGTATTCACAGAGACTCTTGCCCTTCCCTCCATTCAAACGCATCATCGACAACGTCCACCTTGCATCTCGCGCTCGTTTTCTTTGATGTCCTGCAGTTGGGCGCCGTCTCCATGTTGAATGCACCGTACTCCGTGCGTCGGTCACTCCTTGAGAGCATCATCACTCAAATTCCAGGGCGTTCGATGTTGTCTGAGCGAACAATCATCTTGGATGGGAAAATGCGAGAACTTGAAGGACAAAAGAAACTGAGGGAAGTATGGGCCCAGCGCATTGCAGACTGTGAAGAAGGGCTTGTACTCAAAGCTGCAGAGAGCACTTATGGAGACTGGAAACTCCCGTGGGTTAAGGTACGCCGATGATTCGTCGACCTACAGCTTCTTTAGACTTCTGAAAATACGTGAATGCAGCTGAAAACAGATTATATTTCTGGGTATGGCGATACCATTGATCTTGTTGTGATTGCCGCTTCCTGGGAGAAACACAGGGCTAGAGAACTGAGAGGTGTGTTTTATCTCCGGGACCTTGAGGTCGTGATGATGAACCCTGGCTGGGTAGTGTCGCCGTCGACTTTGACTACTTTCTACATCGCTGCCCTAGGAAATTCATCACAGATGAAGAACGAGGTAAGTACAGATGACATTGTCCTGCAGCTAATTTTGACTTTCCTAGCCTGGACGTAAACCTCACTTTATTGCATACTTCACTGCTTCTTATGGTTTAACCCGTGAGCAGCTCGAAGAATTCAATTTCTGGATACGCGCAGACGCATGTGACGGTCCCAAGGTCAGTCCATTCCTGCAGGTCATATGATCATACCGAACGTTTAATACCAGCCGCCTGTCGATGAGCTCTGCTACACGTACTCTATCCTCCAGACTCTACCGAGGCCATCTATATTCGTCCGGAACCCGATTTTGGTAGAGTTATGTGGCGCAGGGTTCACAAAGGCGCCGCAGAGCAAGGTGCGTTTTGTTCATACCTCGCTGTTGTGGGTGCAAACCTAGAAGCAACTTGGACATAGTACTACGAGCTCCGTTTTCCACGCATCACGAAGCCCTTTCGGCCATCTGAGAGATCCTATATGGAATCCAGCACCCTCCGTGAACTGCAAACTATAGCCTTCGAGGCGGTTGGGCGAGAGGCTCGTGATGCCGCGAGGTATAAGGACGTGGATGAGTGGGGAAGGGAATTGTGGGGGAAGCGAGGAGATGGTATTGATGAGCAAAGAAAGGAGCTCAAAAGACGACGTACTGCAGCATCCTGGGAAGAGAAGCTGGAGAACATCGATCGTGCGAGGAGTGAAAAGAGAAGAAAGGAGGACTTGGAGATGTCCCTATAAGCAAATGCTGGACAGAGGCATTTCCACGCTCTCACAATAACAAAGGCACCGTGGTATGAGCATATGGTGCAGTTTGTTACGTGCTAGGAGGGTGCTGAAGAGTATTTGAAGTTGCATACTCTTCGTACAATCCCCCAACTTGAAGGTCACTGTAACTGCAATCGAGTAAAGATATCATGCCAAGTGACGAATACATAAACCCATATTCTTTGCCCATTTCCATGGCCGACTAGCTCAGTTGGTTAGAGCGTCGTGCTAATAACGCGAAGGTCTTGGGTTCGATCCCCACGTTGGCCATCTTTTTGCGTTTTCATTTACTTATCTTTTTTTTCATATCTCCCGTTTACTAGTGCTTCCCGAATAATTAGGAATTGCGTATCTGGGCAGTAGTGCCAGTAGGCCGGCAGTTGAAGATCAGTACCGAAGTGGGTGTTCTGACACAGCTTGAGAGCACCCCATTTGCAATTGATAAACGGATTCGCTGGCAGAATGGGCAAGGTCGGACAGCTTGTGCTAGACATATCACGGGGGATGAAGGTATAGGCCAACTCACCAGAAGATCCTCAAGCATTGCAATTCGTCTCGCAGGATGCACACGTGGGTAAAGGAAAAATATTGCAGATTTATCGCATGAGTAACAAAAGAGATGTATCAAGACAGCTAGCAAAACATGAAAGATAGTGTAGGGTCTGCATGTCATCACGCTCAGGGCGTCGAAGACATAAGCAGAGGATCAACGGTTAGATGCGATAGACATCCTACGTATATAAACGACAGCATACTCGCGCGTATAGATGCTGCGCGTGCACAAGAGCAATAGGAAACAGCGACGTTCAACAACGCGGCATGCCCGGGTGAACGACAGTGCACCAGGTAATTGGTGGCGGGAACGCCGCACAGTATGACAGGTAGGACGACTGCTGTCGTGACAATGTTGGCCAATAGCGCCATATTTAGAAGGCTCCCGCCAGCGACTGAGCACCGCGATAGCATGAACGAGTAGGCAATCTATTCGTTTGATTATCCTTACCCTAAGTTCAGCAACAAAGTCCTTTCAAGACTCGATGTCGCACATCCTAGGTCGTGTGAAGAGTGTAATGAGTGGGTAATGAGTAAAAGGAGCAATCGAAATCCCAGAGCGGCCGAAGAGCCAGGAATCCGTAGGAACGGCCGTCATCTGAGATTCCTGAGGGCCTCATTCACCGTGCTTCGCTCGGCAAGGAGAGCAAGTATCTGCCATCGCTGATCTCGAACCTCCCGATCCTTTAGTAAGACAACATCTTCATCATCCACAATGTCATTGTCGCCAATGGCCAGGTGCATAGCCGCGGCTGATTTATTCGGCAGCACGGCAGGTGAAAGTGTAAACAGGGTATCGAAAGAGGAAGCGGTGAGGACGCGGTTATGTGAGTGAGGTGCAGATGGAGTTATAGAGGCAATTGCGTGCGACGTTGATGTCAGAGAAAGTGCATGTGTAATGAGCTGCTTCAGTTTGGCCTGCGTAAAACACTGTGAGCATGGCGTATCGATAATGTCAAGTATGACGCACCTCAAAAGCAAGCACCAGCAGTGATGCTACGGCCCGTGATGGTGCGCCAAGGTTATGTTGTGCTGAGATGAGATTTACTCTGTCCGAAATGTGCTGTAATGTCGGAGCTCTTGAGATGGATGCAAGATGCAGCGGCAAGCGACTGCCAGGTGTTTCTTTGATGAACCAGAGCTTTAGCGGTCGTCAGAATGTACTAGGGAACTGCGTGCACCTCCACGTTCATTTAACAACACTACCCCTCTATCGCACGCTATCTCGTCGGTTTCTTTCCGGGGCCTCGGGCGTTCAGTGGGGTTATTTTGCAATGTTCGTATGCGGTCGCGTTCGCGCCTACCCATGGACACAGTCCAACGCTTGAGTCTCGACGACCGCAAGGTATCATCTCTGTCATCCGGGCCTTGGTAGGGTAACGTTCGGCGACGTTTACGAGGTGGTGGCTTCGCCACATCAGGAGGCGGCGTGGGTGGTCGGCGGTGCACTGTGAAGTCAAACAACGAGATTATGAGGGAATTATGCAGCTGGACTAGAGTGATGTCAGTGCCAGGGTTTCGAGAAGTGATTGCACCAACCCAAGTTCGGAGCATCCAAAGCCTGACGAACGGATTCGTCAAATTCCGTCCTGGATATTTTTCCAGAAACAAACTGGCTGAGGGTTTCAAAATAGCCCTGTGCTTTCTGCGCCAGCGCGGCATTGAGCTGGTTCTTGATCGCCGATGTCGAGGACAGTGACATTTTAATTGGAAGCAAAGGACTGTGTTCTACAATTATTCGCTTCGTGGAGACTTCCCACGATCGAGCTCATTGACCCCATTGACCTGGCACGGCTGTCCGCAACTTGATCACCGCACATCATTCATTCTCCTCAGGATCTTCTAATACTCGTCTGTGGTTTTGCAGGATATCAGATGTGATATGGATCGCCCGGTGACATCCAAGCCGCGGGGAATCTGTCGGTACTACAACACCTCCAGGGGCTGCTACGCTGCAGGCAACTGCAAGTTCCTTCACGGCGCTGAGGAAAAGCTTACCCCATACGACAAATCCAAGATCTGCAAATACTATGTTCAAGGCAAGCAGCGTCATTTCATTGCAACTGGGCACAAACTGACGGATTTTCAGGACATTGCACCCGGGGTGAACGGTGCTGGTTTCGCCATGAGCTCCTGAACGCTCCCCCCGATGACGAGCTGAATCGCTTTGATGAGAACATGTGCACCATTTGCTTGGAGAAACCTAAGGCATACGGTCTTCTCAGTGAGTTGTCATCTTGGCTGAGTAAACATCTTCTCACTTCTACCCTAGGTGACTGCAGTCACGTATTCTGTCTTCAGGTCGACCTATCTCCATTGATCTTGGAAGGAAGCTGACTCACTCTCTTGATTAGTGCATTCGCCAGTGGCGAGAGCCGCAAGGAAAGTCATCAGACATGGTGATGTCTGGCATTCTGAAACGCTGTCCTGTGTGCCGCGTTGGGTCGCGTTTCATTTCGCCATCTACGCATTTCTTCCCTCAGGACCACCCCCGCAAGCAGGGTGTCATGGAAAGTTACAAGAATAGCATGTCCCGTGTCCCATGCAAGTCAGTACTGCTTCCCCATATTCCGCTCATCGGCCTCATGACAATCATTTAGGTACTTCGTCAAAACATTAGCCTCTGGCAGGCCTTGCTGCCCGTTCGGTGCCGATTGCTTTTACCAACATGTCAATCTTGATGGTACACCACACTCCTTCCAATATGGAGCAGATCATTTCATGAAGGTATACCATCCCCCACATCCAGCGCGCGTATGTTCACATCTCCTCTCAGGTATTCAGGAGGCAGCAACTGCGGCATGGCCACGACTTTTTCGGAGCTGCTTCAGAGACGGAGCTTGCAGAGCACCTTATGATTCTGCAGGGCATCATTGGGGACCCCACGAATAATGTCCACATCACCCTCGACTACTTGCGGCGACATCTTCCAGCGATATGGAATAGTATGGATACGGAGTCTGGCACAGCCACAGATACTCCTGAGGGCGAGGACGTCCTTGAAGACGATGGAGACCATCAGGCCCTCGAGCTACTGGTGAGGCACTTCGATTTTCTTGTTGCATGATTCGCCTATGCTGAGTAGCTCCGACTCTGATTTTGCATCTTTCTTTACTCCTTGTCTAAACCAGGCAGAGGGTATAGCTGTAGAACGATCATTAGAACCTACATTATCACGGGTGCCTCCTGTCGCAGACGCATACAATGCAGACGAGGGGCGCTCGCATTCACCTGTCGAAAATCCTATTAGTGTGCCCACTGTTTCGATACCACCTAGAGCAAGGAGTGCATCCCCAGTTATGGGGCTCTCAACGACTCCTCAAGTGCCTTTCAGGCCATCCTCTTCCGCAGAGGTTTCAGCACCACTTCCCCACAGTTTCCTGCCTTGGGCAATGCCCCGCACACCATCCCCTCGTCCCTCATCTATCTCACCGACCTCTATGGCGTCTACCGCTCAGCAATCAAATACGTCCAGGTTCAGTACCGTGCTGAATTCCTGCAGCCGAGTGACTATGATTATCGACATCTCGGACGAGGAAGATGACGATGAAGATGACGGTGAAGATGAAGAAGCGCAGGAAAGTCTCTTGCTATGTCCGCTCAACATCGCCAACCACAACGATAACGATAATGACGCTCCTCCACCATCTACATCCACCGTCTCTGAGCCACCAGAATCTCCATCATTACCTGCGAATTCCGGAACTGCAGAGGCAGCAGCAAGCAGTACGGATGAGCAGACAGTTCCTCCCGGCCGCCCGCAATGTGAACACGATAAGGATCCCCCATTTGTCACTGATGGCAGAGGCAGAGTGGTGTGGAGCAGAACAGCACGTGGAACTCAGGCACAGGCTCAAGTGGAGCGTGAGCGACGCCGCTTGAGTCCCGCCATGAAGGTTCGTGGGCAGACGTCTGAGACCGGAGTGTCTGCGACAGATGGACGTGGTCGCATTGTTTTGACGGGACAGGAGGCACCCGAGGTCGTTGGTGACACAGACGGAGACTGAAGCAGAATCATGATATACGACAACGCAAAGTGACGATTACATATCTCCGAAGGGAACACCCTTACAGTACTTATCCTGTATGTTCGGTTACTTCATAATGAACCCCCTTGTCGAAGTAAGAGAAGAAAAACAAAGCAAAGAGCAAAACATAGTCTATGTATGTACATTTCCAATTATTACACAACAGTTTCAGAGCAATTCCAGAGCAAAACACAAACTAGGGTATAAATCCACAAACAAAACACCATTATGACAAGTTGCTTTCGTCCATATTCAGAATGAACTTGGTGTAGAAACGAACGCCTTCGTTTAAGCTGTCAGCGCGGATGGCTGTTATACGGAAATTGCATGAGCGAGGGGACCAACAAACTCGGTGAAATACTCGCCTTCATTAACGGTGTGTTCTCCATTGTAACGATCGCTCTCAAAGGTCGGTGAGAAGCGGAAGATATGTTTGGTCAAAGGCCAGTAGAAGCGGGTATCTTGGACCACGTGAAGGACGTGTAGTGGGAGTAAATTACAGTTACTTACCAGTGTTGCCTGGTACTATCCATTAGAATTGGGTTATGCAAAGAAAACAACTAACACACCAATGGATAGAGACGGGGAAACCACCACATTGCTACTATTAAGGGTAGGTGAACTCTCAAAGGCAGCTCTAATGCTAGCTTGCAAGATTGCCCAAGGACCATACCCGGTAGGCGTCACCGGCGAAGGCTCCAATGCTGTGTCGAGGAAGTCGGTCAGAGTAACTTGACCAGCGCCACCAGAAGTCACGTTACTCCCGAACGCGACAACTGCGAGGTCATACTTAAGAGCAATGGGTGTCAAAATGTCAATCAGGTGCTGCTGCACCTCGTCGACAGAGCTAAAAGTAAGAAGTGAGTGAAGGCCTACACGTCCTAAAAATAAGTAAAACCTGTGTTCTGCAATGCGGTGATTGACTACCGCGCTAGCACGCTCAGGAAGGGCATTCACTTTCACACCACCTTCGACTAGGTCCACCGCTTGCGTGGTTCCAAGCATTGCTTTGTACAGTGGGTCTAAAGCCAAAAGTCGCCCCTGAAGTGCCTTTAGAGCAGCGTCATCGGTAACGGCTTTTCTTGCGAGGTCCCGCAAGTCTTCAGGGTACATGGGACTGTAAGCCGCAAGACACTGCGTTGTCGCAAACGCAGTTCCTGTGCGGGAAAGGCTCGCTTCGTATGCATTATCCTCCACCGCTGCTATGAAGCGGGAGAGGAGACCGATACTCTGTGGACCTGTGATTAGTTGTCAAATATGGTGGTGTGACGATCAACGAACCGTGTGAGAAGGTGGTACGCTCGAGTGACCCCCTAGAGTTGAAACAGTAATTTTCGCATCAAAATAGCCTTTCTCAGATGTCGAGGGAGCGGCAAGAATGACACCGCCCATATCCATGTACGTAGCTAACGCAGAGTCAGTTGTGCTATGCCCAGCTTTTTTTAGTCCACGTACCTCCTTCATCCAGAAGCAAGGCAAAAGAATCGGGTCCGTACGCTCGTTCCAAGTATTGTGCAAGATGACCAGCACCCTAACACAATCTATCAGCGATTGGACTTCCACATAGAGGTACTCCTGACCTCTATGCCTTTGGACTCTTCGTCGAATCCATACGCAAGTACGAGGGTGCGTGCAGGAGAGAATCCCTGCTCCAACAAGGAGTCAACAGCGAGCAATTGTCGTATCAAATCACTTTTGTCGTCACATGAACCACGACCCCATATCCATGTGCCTGTAATCATAAGAGATATATTAAAATCTCCGGGGATTTAAAGTTTGCGTACCGTCATAATAGCCGGAATATGGGCCGTGCTCCCAGTCTTTGACTGTCCGATCTTCGACTGGTACAACATCTGGAACGATGTCAACCAAGATTCAGTAGGAAATTCAAAAGGACAAGTGACCTTGATGAGCGGCTAAGAGATAAGGCTTCGCAGTGGTCGATCCCTCCCAGTGAAAAACCAGACCATAAGTATTGACTTTGGTGACATTGAGGGACTCGTAACTAGAAATGAAGCGGGAGTCAACAAAAGACAAGCCAGGCGAGAATATCCCCGACGTACACGCGAGGAAAGGAGGCTTCAAGGACGCGGTGGAATTCTGCGAATGTGTCCCAGCGACTGTCCTCGCCGACGGGCCCGTTATCGTCGTATGATTCGGTCCTGGACGCAAGTCAATGCTTGTACCACGTATGCAGCATTAAAACTTACGGGACCCGAATGGCATCCCCAAGGGCCTGAATGGCTGTTCGCTTGAAGTGTTCTGAGTTGTATGCCGTATCCAGGTCTTCACTGAGCTCGAGGTGCTTGGTTAGGCGTAAAGCTGGCCACTGGGGGCATGTGGTAGAGTTAACATGTGGAGGTAGGGATCCGACAAGTCCGCTAGTAGGTTTACCGAGGCAGAAGCGGGAGAAAAGGTAGGTTGGAAAAGGAGGACGCTTGTAGATTACGAGTAAAATGATTGCCAGGCTGCAGAATAGCGCTGCTCGAATTGCAGGGAAACATGACCTACTAGGTGAGCCGTTGCCGGTGTTGTGGACCTTCCTTGATGTTCTAGCGGGGAACACATCAGCTTGGGCAGGGCCCATGATTGACAAATGATGTGGTGGCAAGTATGGCAAAACAAGGATCTAAAGTGCTAGTGGGAAGAGAGCAGAAGGCTACCCGATCGATTTATACAGCACCACAGGACGACCTCCCGGGTCCGACCATATGTAATGATCGACTGCAACGCGTGTTCCCTGGCGCAATTTCTGGTGGAACTCACGTGCTTCCGGGACCGGAGGAGTTACCCCTGGATCACGGCGAGCCTGAGATCTAGACACATCAACTTCAATTCCGAGGAGGTCGTCTATATATACCTACCTCTCCTCACTGTTTAACCCCAACGCCGTCACTGTTCGAGTCCAGCTGATGATCAAGCATACATCAATGTTTCCGCACTCGAGGCAAGCAGTTTACGTGTGCCTCTGCAGATCATTAACACTGGATCTTCCTGACAGATTTCATTCCAAGTCCCTCACTTGCGTTCTTTATTCGCCACTCGAAGAGTGGTCACGTCTTTGATCCGGGGATACAAGTTCTCTACCTCCTGGAGTGTGATGTTCCCAAGAGGGGGCAGAGGTGGAATGGCGCCAGACCAGACTGACACCGTCACAGTCAGTCACCCAGTGAGTGTGGCCGTTTTTTTTCTGAAGACTGACTGATCAAGCCCGTCAGTGTCGGTATGGCCATTCAAGAATGCTACCCACCTTCGTTATCGGCGGAAATACTGGCAACAGGTTATCCTGTAATAGAACTTGAAGATGCGACATTCTCATCAGTGCCGTTCCCATCGAAAGAACCCATTTTTAGACCTGGGTTTGTCTATCGAACCATCATAGACTACTTTGGAGACGGAAGCATGTCCATCATGGATGCACCAGGTTGGTCACCCCTATACCCCTCCAGCAATATCTAAGCAACTCGCTGTATGCAGGATACATAGGGGGCACGTAAACGTACTTGCGCGTATATCTGCCGAAGGGTCGTGGATCCTCCTCGGCGGAGATTCTGCTGAAGACTTCAGATCGATCACGGGGGAGCTAGAGATCGGACACCAATGAATGCATCCACGTGAACAAGGAGCTCGCGTTGGAGAATATTGGAAGGGTCAGGGAATCGATACGCATTCCAAAGGTGCAGCCCACAATGTTCCTTGGTATGAACAGAACAAGGGTGAACCAGCCTTATCCATCACCTCGCGGGGGGTTCGAAGATTCGAATTTAAACACCTGCTAGAGTGCGTGTTAACCCCTGGTCGCATTCAGACAACACCGCCCGTTCATCTTGGTCTGGTTCTTCCGCCATTTCAAATATTTATGTGTTCTACCGCAATAGTCTTCTACGCCATGGGGGAAGTCCGACCCAGAGTCAATGGACGACAATAAATTTGATGGACTAGACCGTAAAATCGACGGAAGTAAAACCAAGGACAAGCGTAATGCGTAGACAGCGCGGGCGTGTGACAAAAATGAAACAATAATGCGATGGGTAACGAAAACACAATGATGATGCATGGTCCGGCACATGAGTAAGATCAGGATGAGCTAGGGCTCCATTGTTCCCAGCGTGTCAACATAGTTTCGCCAGGCTTCCCCCTCGGCATTACTCTGATAAGCTTCAGTGAAGTAAGGATGCCGAGGCACGCTCATACTCGTACTGGGACCTGCAATATTCTGCGCGGGACGATGAGCCTGTTTCATCATCGCGACTTGCAGCGTTGGGTCAAAGAACGGAGAAGGCGTGTTGATGTCTTCCTGCAATATTGCATCGCGTTGCGATGGAAGCTTGGCGGGTGGGATGTTGTCCAGCTCAAGGTCCCCCGTAGCTGGCAATACGATATTCGGATCTGCAAGCGTCCCATAATACTGGACAATAGATGGATCAACATGACGCGCAAACTCGTCAGACAGTTCTGATAACCGTCCGCCCGGACCAGATGCACTTGAAGCTGGCGAATCGGTTGCTGATCTGGTCATCACGCTCTTCCGACCTCCGAGCATTTCGAGCTCATCTGATGGCTGAGATGTTTGTTCGATGTCCCTCTGCGCGGCGTTGAATGAACCGATGGCGCGCTCGCGCAGTCTCCGGAGGACAAGCTGGGAACGTGTCAGGTAGCATGCGATTCAAGGTTTGGACTACGTTACCATAGTTGCCGGGGGTCGACACGGACGCGAACCCTGTTCGTAAAGCGTCATCGCCCGATCCAGTTCTTGCAACGCATTCGACGCAAGGGAACATCGAGGACTATCCGCCACTAGGGCTCCGAGAGCATTCTGTTCACCATGTAGAAATACATTGCCAAAATGGGACGGGTAGAGCTTACGCATGCGGCAAAAAAACCCGACCAGAAAAACCACTCCCGACTCGTCGGGTGCGGGTGCACCTGATACAACCCCCCGAGGCTGGATATTAACCGACATGCGCTGCGATATACAGCCAAGACGGAAGGTGCATATTTGTGTTGAAGGGGGTTGGCAGGGGCCTCTCGAATTGCCTGTGCGGACCAGCTCCGATGAATATAGAGTAAATCTACCAGCTGTCAGGCGACTCGTGGTCCGAAGGGGATGGTGCTAACTTACTTCCTTCTCTGTCACACAACGCAGAGTATTGTTGCATGGCCCTACGGGCTTCTAGGGACCAGGCACGTCCCGCTTCCGAAGCCTCCATCGGCGATTGTAAATGAGACGGCAGGCTAAACTTCCGTATCTTACGGTCCAACTCGAGCAGTGAGGAATAGCTTCGCACGTGCTTGTTGAAAACATGTTGCAGGGAGATTCCCAAGCAACTGGCGGAGTACCGGAACTTCCAGAGATGCCCTACAATGGGTAAAGCGAAGGCATGAAATACCTCGTGCAGAAAGTATTCAAATGATACTTACACCCTATTTCGACTACACCCGATGCTTTGGTCACAGGGTCGAGATCTTCTGGAAACCAGCAGTCTGTATGGTTGATGCTTAATGCCGGTGGACGACCATTGCCAATGCTCTTTGAAATAATTCAAAGTTAATGAACAGAAACAGATCAAAGATGAAAACACGGACCGTCCACGCGTCACACGTGTAGACTTCCCAAAATAAAATGCGTCTTCTCTGTGTTTCTTCATGCCCTAGACCCCAACCCGCGCTATCTCGCTCTGCGATTTGCATTAACGATTGTCGCAAAGCTCGTGTATGGATGGACTTACGTAGCCCAATCTGTGACAAATTGTTATTAGCACCTTTTGATCTCTCGCCACGGAAGCGGACTGTACTTACTAATTGCGCAACTCTTCCTACCACACCCATCAGAAGCCACCTGCCTTCGTTATTGGCGCAATCGGTCAGGTAAATATGCCGTGTAGCCATGAAAAGCGCCTGTACGGTGGCGCAAGTGGCATCTTGATGGATCGGATCGAGAGATAATGCAGCCCGAGAAAGGGCATGATACTGTTCTGCCATAACCCCTGACGACGATGATTGCTCATAAAGAGCTCCTGAAGCCAGCAGGATAAAAAACACGGAAAGTCGGTGCGAGTGGATGTTGTTGATGTTTGGCGAACCAGTGTGTCCATACAATGGTGTTAGAATATTGGTCATGAAGTCATCTCGGATAATCGGGTCGAACCTAAGATGGATGAGTTAATGCATGCCTAGATGTAAGCCTGCGAAATGAGCTCACATCCAAGCCACGTTTTGATAGTACAGGTCAGTAAGCTGCAAGGCTCGTTCACGAGGAGGTAGAAATGGTAAGAAGAGATATTTTGTGTACTGACTATCCCTCAGACCGAAGGGGTATGCATTGCAAAGGTCGATAATCTCAAATGGAAGTCCCAAGTATTTGGGGTCAGTGGAGGTGCTCTGCTGGGCCTGTGGTGGGTCTGCGTCAGACCATGGTGAGGTAACTTCTAAAAACGAGTTGTGACGAACCGAAAACAATGGCTCAAAGCATTGCTTTTGTGTATAAAGTCAAGGAGGCACGCAAAGAGAGATCGGGAACAACCTCACCTCTGATCCAAGGGATTCGCCGTGATATCTGGCGCGGCCGTCGAAGTCGATAGATAACGATCCGATACTATCAGATACATCTCGAACTTCTTCATCAAAGATGGTCTGGAGCTCAGGCAACTGAACACGTTTATGTGATAGAGAGGGTGCACGCAGGAGAGGATGTGGTTCGCTTTCACTATGGTTGACCTTTTGAGATTCATGAAGTGCCTCTTCGAGCTCTCTGATTCTTGTTGTCATTGATTTTACTTGTTCCGACAGCCGCTGGGTATGGGCCATGAGAACCCTTCATTTCAAAGTTAGATCCTGAATCTGAAGAGCAGCGATCGAGAAGAACACACTTGTTTCCTTTCGTGGCGGCCAGAGTGCCTAGGGTGTTGGGGACAAAATCAATGGAGATTCATTATAAGAGCGAACGGCATACCCTCTGGACAGATATTCGAGCACCCACGTCGTATACATGACTGGCACGGGAACTCCCTACAGGAATCAGCTATTGATGTGCGCGTGTACGGGCATATTGGGCTTGCCTGTCGCACTTGAGCTTGGATCTAGACAAATTCAAGGTCAAGTGGGACTAGTGTTCTCAAACAGCAGCGTGCGGTATGGCTTACCGGCGACATTCCGCACATGACAACCCGGATTTTCTGGCACCCCCCGCAGCACCCTCCATACTAGGACTGACCCTCCTGCTGCTTTCTGCGCTCATAACGTATGACACATAAGGCGACGCAGTGATTGCGAATATCGTGAAGGTGAAGGTACGTGGAGGTGGCGGTAGGCATCCAAGTTGAGGATTCGCGGATAATTATCTGTTTTTTAGGGATGAAGTCCCCTTTCGTCTTCATGGGGAGACGCACCTGAGGTAGCCTATACCTATATTTTCGAACCCATTAGCCAAAGCTTAGTATGTTCAGGGACACTAGCAAAGCTCACTGCAGCGGTGGAGCCAGGACAAGAACACGTCTCAGTTTACAAAAACACAGATTTGAAATCGAGGACTCGGACGATCGACAGAGTGAAGCTTTACAATGTCCGACTATCGACTATACGGCCGTTTGCCATCCTGCTAAACGGGCTATCGTATATAAGGTGCGCGTCTTAATCGACCCTAATACAAGTTACTCCCGGGTCCAAAGTCGCATGCAATGATCGAACAATGAAATCAACTATTTCAAACTGATAACACACATCCCTGACTACTCGATTGTCGCGCCTTGCACTAATTTCCCGAAACCTACATTTTTTTTACATGTATTTACTAAGCCTGTGTTCGTAACAGCCAGGGCGGGTGCACACCGCATATGTGCTGACCTCACTCTCACGTCTGCCTTACCAACATACTTGATCACCGATCAGATCGCACTGAATCACTTCATCAACGACTGCGACAAGCTAGCGTCCATAGAGTAAAGCCTCGAGGCGTGATATTTATATATACACAACACAAATGCAGTACATTACACAATGATATCCTCCTTGCGGTTGAAATGAACAACAGGACAGATTCTGTGCAACGAAGAGTCAGCGATCACTGGTTAAACCAATCTACAAAGAGGTAGAAAAAATCAGTCAAAGCGGGAGGATACTGCCAAAGCAGCTCCCCCGAAGGTAGCTGAGATAAATTTCTGCACTGCAGGGTGCGCTCCTGCATAAAGCCAAATGCCTCAAACATCA
>MU837361.1:54782-66321 GCA_029603245.1 Rhizopogon salebrosus TDB-379
TTGCTGATGTCTTCCACTGTGCTGGAGAACTCATCCATTGCCAACCAGAAAGATCCTGTAGGAGTTGACTGCCATGCTTGACCATGGGATGTCTGCAACCAGTCCTGCCCACCCTTGGATTGCAACCAGTCCGATCCATCATCTGTTTGCAACCAGTCAAGCCCATCCTGGGTCTTTAGCCAGTTCCATCCATACTCATTCTTCAGCCAGGCCCACCCATGATCCTTGTTCTTCAGCCAGTCTTTCCCTCTCTGGTCCCAGAGCCAGTCTCTCTCTCCCCAGGTCTGCAGCCAGTCAAGCCCACCCTGGGTCTGCAGCCAGTCAAGCCCACCTTGGGCCTGCAGCCACTCTTTCCCTCCCTGGGTCTGGAGCCAGATTGTCCCTCCTTGACCCTGCAGCCAGAAAAGCCCAGCCTGGGTCTGCAGCCAGTTGAGTCCACCTTGGGTCTGTAGCCAGTTAATCCCACCCTGTGTCTGCAGCCAGCCTCCAAGATCCTCAGTCTGCAGCCAGTTGAGCCCACCCTGGGTCTGCAGCCAGTCTTTCCCTGCCTGGGTCCAGAGCCAGACTTTCCCTCCCCAGGCCTGCCGCCAGAAAAGTGCCTGCAGCCAGGTGAGCCCACCACAGGTCTCCAGCCAGTTGAGCCCACCCAGGGTCTGCAGCCAGTTAAGCCCATGCCAGGTCTGCAGCCAGCTGAGCCCACCCTGGGTCTGCAACCAGTCAAGCCCACCCTGGGTCTGCAGCCAGCCGAGCCCACGCCAGGTCTGCAGCCAGTTGAGCCCATCCTGGGTCTGTAACCAGCCAAGCCCACCCTGGGTCTGCAGCCAGTTGCACCCAAGCCAGGTCTGCAGCCAGTTGAGCCCACACTGGGTCTGCAGCCAGCCTTTCCCTCCTTGAGTCTGCAGCCAGTCTTTCCCTCCTTGAGTCTGCAGCCAATCTTCCCCTCCCTGGGTCTGCATCCAGTTGAGCCCACCTTGGGTCTGCATCCAGTTGAGCCCACCTTGGGTGTGCAGCCAGTTGAGCCCACCCTGGGTCTGCAACCAGCCAAGCCCACCCAGGGTCTGCAGCCAGTTGAACCCACACCAGGTCTGCAGCCAGTTGAGCCCACCCTGGGTCTGCAACCAGCTAAGCCCACCCTGGGTCTGCAGCCAGGTGAGCCCATGCCAGGTCTGCAGCCAGTTGAGCCCACCCTGGGACTGCAGCCAGTCTTTCCCTCCCTGGGTCTGCAGCCAATCAAGCCCTCCCTGAGTCTGCAGCCACTCTTTTCCTCCCTGGGTCCGCAGCCACTCATCCCTCCCTTCCTTTGCCTGCAACCAGTCAAGCCCACTCTGGGACTGCAGCCAATTAAGCCCTCCTTGAGTCTGCAGCCACCCTTTCCCACCCTGGTTCTGCAGCCACTCATTCCTTCCTCCCTGTGTCTGCAACCAATAAAGCCCTCCCGGAGTCTGCAGCCACTCTTCCCCTCCCTGAGTCTGCAGCCACTCTTCCCCTCCCTGAGTCTGCAGCCACTCTTCCCCTCCCTGAGTCTGCAGCCACTCTCCCCCTCCCTCAGTCTGTAGCCACTCTTTCCCTCCCTGGGTCTCATGCAGCCACTCATCCCTCCTTCCCTGTGTCTGCAACCAGTCAAGCCCACCCTGGGACTGCAGCCAGCCTTCAAGATCCTCACTGGCAATCAGCCAATCAAACCCTCCCTTGGTCTGCAGCCACCCCTTCCCTCCCTGTTGCTGCAGCCAGTGAAGTCCTCCCTGGGTCTGCAGCCAGTCTTTCCCCCCTCGAGTCTGCAGCCAATCTTCCCCTCCCTGGCTTTGCAGCCACTTATCCCCTGCTTCATATGTCTCCAACCAGTCAAACCCTCCCTGGGTCTGCAGCCAGTCAAGCCCTCCCTGGGTCTGCAGCCACTCATCCCCTCTGTGTGTCTGCAGCCAGTCATCCCTCGCTCCCCATGTCTGCAGCCAATCAAGCCCTCCCTGGGACTGCAGCCAGTCAAGCCCACCCTGGGACTGCAGCCAGTCAAGCCCACCCTGGGACTGCAGCCAGTCAAGCCCACCCTGTGTCTGCAGCCAGCATTCAAGATCCACAGCTTGTAGCCAGGCAAGCCCTCCCTGAGTCTGCAGCCAGGCAAGCCCACTCTGGGTCTTTAGCCAGTTAAACCCATCTCTGGTTTGCAGCCAGGCACACCCATCCAGGGTCTCTAGCCAGAAATCCAACTCTGAATGGCAATCTCCCTGAAGCCATAACAGGCCTGTAAGAACTTCCAATGGTTCTGGTTGCTGGACCATGAAGGCTAATGAGTGCTTCAAGGCCTGAGGATCATGGAATGGAGTAGCTTGACTCTGCATCTTCAATCCTAAAAGCATGTCCAGGAGGGCTGTACTTTCTCGAAGGTGTGGTATCATCAGGCGGAATGAGGAATAAGCAAGCAGGGAGTGAGTTGGCATGATGCCTTGTACTTCAATGAAATTGCAGTTTGAGGGGTTGGAAGCATAGTCACGAATGGATGAGTGATAAATATTGATGGGGAGACTGCTATCGGTAGGAATATCCATGACAGATCGTAGCTGCGCCAACGCCAACTCAACATCCCTGCCCTCACCGGGGCCAAGAAGCTCTGATATTTGCGAGATCGGGAGAGGGTCCGCAAGCGTAGCAACAACAGACAAGTGCAAGTATGCCCGTTTGGGGTTGGCACAGGTGGAGAGAATGCGGTCGTAGAACCTATACATCTCCGTTCCTGGGAGCAGCGTGCTTGTTAGCTCAAGCATGAGCTGAAGCCGATCGCGAGGATCATTGTATCCATCATCGATAAAATTCATCATCGTAGACGCCACGATAAAACGTCTTCCTGCTCTGCTAGCTAGCCGCTCAAGTTCATCCTTCGTTGGCTGTGGGAAATTGGGATAGCGACTTCCCAGCTTTGTGAAGGAATGCTTCACAAAAATATAGATGTCGTTGTCAACGTCTGCACCGTCTAATGAGATCGTGGCAGTAACTCCATGCCCCGAAATTTGGACCGGTATCTCGCACACCAATGTGCGTACCGCTTCTTCGTGAATGACTTCACGGATATGCGCTTCCGAGCGACTTGTGAGCAAAATATGAATCACTGGCAGATCAGGTTCACGTATGGCTTGGGCAAGCAAAGATATGAAACAAGCAATCTCGGTTTCGGATGTGCATTCGTCAAGGGCGTCAACAACAAATACTGAAGGTGGACAGTCGCGCAGTCTGAGCCGAAGGCTCCGGAGAGGTTGGAGAAACAGCGCTTCCATCTGGTCTTGAAGGGACTTGTCGGGGTCTAGAATTGCGGGATTGTCGCGGATGGCTCTGTTGACATCGTCCCGGATACTGGGGAAATTGATGCCAAGCTGGTAGGCAAGCGTCGCAAAAAGAAATCCTGCCGTGCATCGTTTTGTGTACCTGCGCGAGAAAAAAAAAGTTCCCGCCAGCCGCTTTTCGCTAGTCGTCTGCTCTGCCACTTTCAGATCTCTCATCCTTTCTGCTACAGTGAACGCAACTGCAGACTTTCCGACGCCCGCCATGCCGTGCAACCAAATGAGTCGACTCTTGTCTGGATTGTCCAGTAACTCGTATATGTGGTTGAGAAGGTCCACCCTGGTCCCTTCCAGACATTTCGGATAAGGCTGGCGTTCACGAGAGTCATACTCAGCACCCTTGACAGCAATCTGGGACAGCTTTTCCCAAGCTCCTTCAGATGACCGAGCAACACCAGGAGCTATGAATCAAGTCAAAAACGGCGAGGGAATAAGAGATGGAACTACTGACACTGATCCCGATAACTCATCTGCAAAGGGATTGTGACCCAAATTTGAAAGGGAATAGGATAACTCGGGCTCTATGTTCGAAATTAATGAATTTGGTTTAGCCACATGAGATGGTTATCACGTACGCTTGAAGACGTTAATTTTAATTAATAGTATTATTTTCACGCCGTAGCTTGAGTTGGTAGGTTGTGAAAGGGCTGAAGTTGTTGAATGATGATTGGGCGTCGTAAGCCGCGGCCTGTATCCGACGATGACGATATGCGCAGTGAAACGGTCGGACTGGGGAGAGATTCGGAATCGAATAAAGTTTCCGTGTTGTGGAAAGCGCGTTGGAGGTGGTACTAGTAGAAGTAGTAGCGGAAGGACGAACGACCCAGCGCTCGTTTGGTCGCAGGCTGTTGCAGCACACGAGGCACGGACGGAAAGGCTGTTGGCGCCGGAGGTGAGAACATTCCTTTATTTCAAGCACTGAGCTACTGGATGACTGGCACACGAAAAGCACCAACTTCACATCTTCCTAATTTGCTCCTTCCCGTCAGGTCGTTCATTTCTAGATCTGTTCTGGCCGAGATCAGGTTTTCAAGATCTTTACTAGTACTAGCACCGCTATGATCAGCTGGTAGGTTTGGTCGCTTGTTCATCATTGAATGATCACATCTATCATAGCTTTGCCCCCCTGTTCGTCGACACTGGATGAACTCGGGCCTCATCAGAATATACAGCCTCCAGGCAATCTTTGTATAGGTACGTCTGCAAGTTTCCGCGTCAGCGAAATGGTCAATTCCAAATAGCTATCCATTGCGAACCTTTATTACACCCCAAACATTCTGACTCGCAAGTCCCTTGACTTCCTTAGCCAATTTCATCGCCTCCTCTAGGACCTTATCAGTTCCATTCCCCACACTTGTGCCACTCAAATTCGCAAGTCTATCCACCATCCCTGCTTTCAGAGCTTCTGAAGGCGTAAAGCGATGTCCCTCGAGCGCAACCCGCCTCCGCACAGCCGGAGAACCGACTTGCGCCGAAATGAACCTGTGTACTATGAGCAAACGTAGAGGATTAACTCCATTACCTCATGACCTCATTCATGCACATCCACGCCCTTCGCATACTACCATCAGTCATGACCCGGTAATCACATGCAAGAGAAAGCATCATCCCAGCCGCGAATGCATGGCCATTGATGGCTGCTATGGTCGGTACTGTAACAAAATAGATGAGTGGTAGAATGTCACGAATCAATTCAGCCACGTACTAGGGTATGTGAGAAGACGTGCAAACAACGGATTCGCTGTGTCTATTGAGGTGTGGTCAATGCATCACCGAACAATCCCAATCACGATGCATACCGTTGAAGAAGGACATATTTCCCTTGATTGCCTTGTAGTCAAAGCCATTGCTGAAGAATTTATCCTGATCTTTCCTTCCAACGATGATGAGAGCACCGGCACCCTTACCATCCCCGGCGCCGCCTGCTTGTCTATCCCGAGTAGCGTTCCAGCTGCATTTATCCAATGCAAACCGCAGTGCCTCGTCGATCAGTCGTTTAGTCAGGCGGGAATCTTGTCCATTGTGCAGTTCAATAATCCAGATTGCTTCTTGAGCTGAGCGTGACAGTTTCGTGGGCCAGTGCTATTCAGACCTCGGTTAACAGGCGCAACATAAAGGCTTGCACTCACAGTGGGTGATGGTCAGCAGCGAGTCGGCTGTGGGAAGTGAAAGCGGGAAGGACACCTCCATGGAGTTTAATGGGTGGTTTCGTAAAAGAAGATGGGTAGATTCAGCGAGAAGCAGGCGAACTTGGCACGTGCCATGATTTAATAGAGGGTATGCAAAGCCTAACAGCCGCGCTCGATTTCCCGGACAGTCGCGCTCAATTAAGATACACCATTGATAATAAGAGAGGAATGCTTCTCAAGGACTTCGAACACCGTATCAGTCACGATCCGCCATATATTATTTAAACATCTATACGTATACTTGAGGCAGTAGTATGACACGCAGCACCAGTCTTAGATCGCATGACGCACAGTAAATGTACTACTGTAGTGGCCTAAGTAGATCGTTTACAAGATATCACCATTCATCCTCATCTTCGTCGTGATCTCCCTCATCATCTGTGAATTCGTCTAGAACTAAACCGTTATGATCCTCCTCACCAGCAGGTTCATCGTCTGCAAGGAGAGTGTCCAATTGCCTATGATGCGAGATGTCTAGATATTTGATTAACAGAAGTTACATGGAAAGGTAGAGGAATATGACCTAGACCACGACCACCACGAACACCCCCCATGTAATAGAAACCAGTATCATCATCCACAAATGGCAAGTCGTCGTGATTTTCAAGCAAGCGCAATTCTTCGTCATCTTCCATTGGTTGAATTGCAGCAGGTGGGTCATCGTTCTTCTGGATATCATGTAGCATTGCTAGGTATACACCCCACACTGAGTCACGAGTAATGGCGGGGTGACCCAATCGCTCGTAACAAGATCTGAAGTAATCACCAAGAGTTGGCGGCACAAGATCGAATACCGGATGAGCTTGGTTAATATAGAGACCACGAACATGATCGATTGCGCGTTGCTCAAGGCCGATCTGCATGAAGGACAGTTGAATTATGAGTGACACAGTGCTTGATCTGAACAAGGAACTTGCCTTGAAATCCAGCGCACCATAATCTTCAGGCGAATGGTAGATCAGCTCGGGAATACCATGTGGCAATACCTAGAGAAAGTTTAGTATAATAGTAGGTCACAAAGCAGTGGGTATGAATCTTGGATGATGTACCTTGTTACGATCGCGGCGTTTGGCTGTGTTGTTAACATGATCCCTATATGCATCCAACTCTGCCTGTAACCAAGGGATGAAAATCCATCGAAAAAG
This sequence comes from Rhizopogon salebrosus TDB-379, assembly GCA_029603245.1. NCBI lineage: Eukaryota > Fungi > Basidiomycota > Agaricomycetes > Boletales > Rhizopogonaceae > Rhizopogon > Rhizopogon salebrosus. The sequence goes on from MU837361.1 coordinate 61,446, forward strand.
CATCCTGAACAATTCATTTCAGAATAGACACGGGAAGAAAGTAAAACAAAAAACTTACATCTGCAAGGTATTGCTAGCGTCATACCAGCCTTCATTAACCCCAGTGTCCAATAGATTTTCAAAACCAGGTGTGAAGCGGCGCCGAAGCTGAGACCACGTAATCTCGGGCATTACGTTCTTCTTTGTGCGCATCCAGCGGTGCTGTAGGGTCCCTTGCAATGCAGGGTCATGCCACTGACGCAACAAGGTGTGTGCGTTTGCAATCCCAAAGTTCTCCGTACCAGGATCACTCTGTGTTACCAAAGGCATATCTGATAAAAGCGTGTCAATGTTGCAAAGACAGTTGGTATGTATTCCTAGGATACTTACGACCGAGTTCTGAGATGGTGTCAAGATAGTATGACAAGATGAGCTGAGGGTTCCTATTGGAATGCCATACGCGAATCCACATGATGCGACCAGAAAATGGCTCAATGCCAGTATGAAGCGCAAGACCGAATCGGAGCCATTTGTCATGTTGATCCACAGCAAAAAGATCGTTAACACCAGCAGCCCAGAAGCGCTTCCTCCGGAGACGCCTTGCCTTGCGCTCAAGAACCAAATGTGGTTCATAAAGGGCAAAATATGAGATGACGACCCTTCTGCATAAGATGGCGTGAGCACTATCATGAATGATGACGATTAAAACAAGACAACTTACCTGGGGACAGCCATGCCCTTCTCGTGAAACAATAAACTAATCACTTCACGTGCCCCTGCATTTGGATACATGCGTCGAAGATCTACCATGGCGTTATGGATAGTTTCGACCGAATGGCCTTGCTGCCGTGCACGTTTAAGACCCATTTCTGATCGCATTTCTTTTAACTTGGTTATCCTTAACGCAAGCCAGAAGTAGTATAAGCCTCGGGCTAGTCAAACGAATACGAGTTCCCCTTACCCTATTCCATAGCGGTCGGTATCTATGACCTTCCGCAATTCCTGTGCCATTGCCTTGTCAGTGAGGCGAGCTTTCCAGAAGCGTAGTATGTGCGGGGCGATTTCATCCAATGGCGCTGTGTGGTGGTGGTACCTGGTCAACCTAGCGAAGCGTGTTAGCAAAACAAAAGTGCTTACGGTTGGGCTTGTTCTGGTTTGGCATCGGGCAAAGGACTCAGAAGGGGTGAGGGCGTAGTCTGGAGGGCTGGGGAAGTTAATAAGTATTTATGAGGGGAATACTGCTCCAGCGTCTGTCGAGTCTGACTGTTTACTAGTAGAAACAAAGATAAGTGGCGAATCCGAGCCAATGTTGAACCTCAAAGAAGATAAGAATATCTAAAGATGATGCCTGGCCATACCGATGTCTAGATAGGTTTTGCGCTCTGTTTAGATGGTTAGATAGGCACATCTAATGTAATAAAAACAAGTATCAATGGGTATCGCCGTGAATGAATGCTACTATGTAGGCATCCGTCGCACCATTGCACCTGCACCTCGCACCCCTCCTTCCATCTCGCATCCTATCCAGACCCTGCCTTGCATGTTTCCGGACCCATACAGTTAACCATCGAGTATGTCAACCTCCGGAGTCTGGATGAGGCACAGACAACAAGCTAATCTATAAAAGAGGGCTGTCAGTAGAATACGTGAATCCATAGGCAAAAAACTCACCTGCAGGCTGCAGACGAAGCGATGCAGAGAATCAGACCAGAGTCTCGCCACAGAAGTAGCATTTAGAAGATCAGAGCATTTGGTCTGAACCTAAACTAAGGCATGTCAGAAGTTGATAGAACGAAATATGTGACAGAAAACATATCTGTCGAACGATTCACATTGTGGGGAAGCTGAGAATCAGGGACGAGGAATCGACTCGGGTTGGCGATGAACGCTGAGCGTCCAGAGAAAGATTCGGACAAACAAGTGTCAACCATCCCGCGGTGATTACACTCAGTACCCCGTTACACCGTACACATCAACTTCAAGGCTAAAGTGTTATGGGTATGCCACTGTACAGTCCTGTAATGCAGCATATGGTGGGCAGCCCTATCCTGTGTTGTCAGGCAGTCGTCCACCAAGGCACTCATGATTTTTCCTGGATGGCCGAGGTACCACCATCGCAGTATGTATTCTAGGTGCCACTCGATACTAAACAATACTCAAAACTAATATTACCACTTTATTCAGAACATACGCGAAGGAAAAAAGGATATTGATGCACGTATTGATGCTCCAGGCCTCATTAATATCGCCCTTGATATTATCCTGCCCAAGATTCTAACTCTATCACCGGGATTCGAATGGGATACAATGAAGTTCACTGTCCGAGATGCAGGCTGGGTTGATCTTTCGACGCACCCAGCTAATGTGCCCTACTTTTACTCAGAATGCTTACAAGCGTCGAAAAAATCTGGAAAATCTGGGGTGTTCAAGTCGAAACAATTCGTACTGGTCGTCGTCGTCCCTGCCCCACAGTGGCTGAAGTACGAGGAATGGCTTGATGAAACCAAGGTGTGTTGATCATGGTTCATTGTTACCTATGTTTGATTGGCATTACGAAGCAGGAAATTCCAAGTCGCTACCCTGCACGTTCACTTACTCTTGGCAGTTCTACGTCAGCAGTGACCGAATTACCGAAACTCGACTTGGAGTCTCACCCTACACAAGATAATATCGTCACAACTTCAAAGAGGGCACATCACCGGAGTGAAAGCATCCAACTCACTTCAACACGAACTCCATCACCGCCACATAAAAAATTTGCAGCGGACAACATCTTCTGCTCTCCAGAACGCGAGGACCTAAAGGAGGCGTTAAGGGTGGGTGGAACCATCAATATGGACGTTAGGCAATGTAAGACCTCGTTTTTCTTCAAGTTGATTGAGCTCACGCATGTTACAGTGTTGGATCTCCAGAACGAGAACATACAATTCTATCCGATACCCACCCGCCCTCTCCTTGAGATGTTAAAGGATCCAAGGCTTTTATCCTACGACGTGGAGACGGTTGAATGCTCGATGGGTCAGCTGACTATTGACACATCCTCAACTAACATGTTGGGCGCCGGTGCATTCAAAACGGCCCACCCAGGCTGGCTGACTCTTATCCCACCTGCGGTCTCTGGCCTTGGCGTTCAGAAGCGTCACAATGTTGCTGTCAAGCGGCCCTACTACAAGGTCTACCCGCCCGGTACCAGCAAGACACCCTCACACTTCAAGATTGGTCGTTACACTCTTGCTGACGAGGTCCCAAAACTACTTAAAGAAGCAAACGTCCTTTACTGGGCCCAGTCTCTTCTACAGCTCACTTACGACTTCATTGATCGCTGTGTGGCCAATTCATCCCAACCCCCACCATTCAAAGTTCCGCGAGTTCGTTTCGTTGATGCTGGCCTTGCTTTTGCCTATGGCCCGGCAATGCACACGTCAAAAGCAGGGTCGAAGTCAAGTTCGGCACGTACAGGCTATTTGGTAGAGGAATTAATACCGGGCGGAGCCGACGAGTTCGTGAAGTACATTCACAACATGGACTCGAACCCTCTACTCGACGAAACTGACTATGGGTATGACCTAGCTCTATTCTTTGCTTTTACCCAGCATGTGCAGTACGTCAAAACAGGTGGTCTAGCTTTTATATCTGACTATCAGGGTATGTTTGATGTAAATTCCGTTTGACACTCACTAATTATCTTCTAATGCAGGGAGTGCTGAACGACTGACCGACCCCCAAATATTGACACATCCGTAAGTCCATTGTTTGATACTACACTGTTTATACTCACTGGCCTCTGATGACTTTAGATCTGTGAGTCAAGGGAATGACATTTTTGGAGATGGTAACATCGAGGGCGCTGTCAGCAAGTTTGAGGAGCAGCACAGCTGCAATGAGTATTGTAAATGGCCAGGTTTCGGTTTACACGCTTTTGAAAGGCAGAATGAGAGTGGTAGCGAAGAGGTTACCGTTCTTTGATTCTCATTGGGATGATTAATCGTATCACTCATATCTTGTCTGTGCCCTCAAGTTGATTTTGTACGCATCTAGCAATTTTTTGACAATTGAGCACAAGTGTCGATGTACGCAAGAAAAACGACTATGAATGATTGAATGGTTTCTGCGAATATGCCATCACCTGTACAGGGCACCATTGGTGATGAAGCTACAGGGGTGGATAACTCGAGGGTGTGGCGAACGGCTAGAGGTGGAAGGTGTTGCGGATGACTCATCACCTGTACAGGGCACCATTGGTGATGAAGCTACAGGGGTGGATAACTCGAGGGTGTGGCGAACGGCTTGCGGGAGGAAGACGGCTAGAGGTGGAAGGTGTTGCAGATGACTCAAGGGGTGTGGCAGAGGAGGGCATGGCAGAGGAGAGCACAGCCACGGGCCCAACGACCACGATGAGCACGATCTTGAAATGGACTTAGCTGTTTCTTTGCGTTTGGAATGCTCGTTAACCAGACAATCGAATTCAGCCAAAGACTTCATAATAGAGCCGCCGTAAAACCAGCACATCAATAGGAACGTCGTGACATTGAGAAATGGCACAAAAAGTTATCTTGCATGGCTCGTAGCGGAGACCCAAACCCAGACCACCAAGGCCGAGTGCCAATCTGCTCGTGGGCTCTCCTAAATGTGGGTGAGTCAGAGACAGACGCCATGGAGACAAGGTCATCCGGGTTGTGAGTAGGTAAATTGCCGGGATAAATGCGGTAGATGCCATAGATGTCTGTATGGTGTTTGGTGATGACTCTGGGGGATGCTCCACTGGCACATCTACTGCGGAAATATCATCAGGTAAGTCTATTTGAGGGCTGCCATAAGAACGCTGTGGGAGATTGACAGTGACAAGGGGAGGCTATTCATCACAGAAGCGTCTCTGTAAGCGAATACGGCGGCTTAG
>MU837362.1:51622-61709 GCA_029603245.1 Rhizopogon salebrosus TDB-379
TTCGATTTTCTCTTCGATAATAAATATCCAGCCACAGGCTTTATCTCAGAGGGCACGCCTACACCATTGTTTTACATGCAGGATTTGCCGTATGCCATCTTTCATTTCATTTGTCCTCGAGGTTAGGTTACAGCGACGGATGTGTATAGTGATCACACCAGCATTGGTTGCGGTCCCGAACTGACCCGCATGCATGCCCATATAACTTTGGGTTATCCACAGGGTACCATCTTGATATCGTGTGCGAGGTGGCAGCAAAGTCTGGCCGAACTTGACGAGGACACTGTTTGGGACCTCACCTGGGACGCAGCCACCGGAAAGTTCAAGATCACCAAGGCTTAAACAGAATGCAGAATGGTGCGAGTGTGTAAAACTGTTGTTTTGGTTTCTGTATCCCTGTCCTTCCATAGCTTCCCCGTTGTGGGACACGTGGATTGCATTCTCATGCGGAGTCCTGACAGACTGACGCAACTACAGTTATGTGTCTTTTATCCCATAATTCGCAAAGGTTTTACTTTGGAATCGACGAAGGGAACATGGTTTCGCGCATTGAATATCAGATTTCGTTCGAATCACGGTGTTCTTTCATCGGATTGCTACGCACGAAATCGATGCGAAGGTGTTAGGTCTTGAACAATAGACCGATATCCGAAGGTTATCGCACCTGTACTACAAGTTGAGATGTCGAGAACTCCGATCAAACCCGCTTGAGGTACTCGAGGCATTGCACCGCAACTAACGTTAACATTAGGGGCAATACTTGGTTCTTGTGTGGCTGTGCCGAAGAAGGCTTCGCCACCGTATCTGCAACCAGGATTCATAGACAAGAGGTGCTGTTGATATGAACCCGGGCATGTATAAAGATATGAGGCCGAAGCTGGAATCATAACCGAGGTTGGCACAAGGTAGGCTGACTTGGCGATGGTTAGGGAATTGGGCACGTACTTAGCTCGAGTGAGTGGAAGGTTGCGTAGTGGTAAAGGATGTTATGACTTGACGTTCGTCGGCCTGATGCTGGTGAGTGTCACCCGAAATACATTCGGTTCGTACTGTCGGACTCGGGGTTGAATTTCGTCGGTGCTTGGCTCTTGTATGCCTGAGGGCGGACGGAAGGGAGTCTGCGATTCAGTAAGATCGATAAAAGGAATCAGCACTGATCATCATCATAGTACCTGCAACGGTCAACCAGGATTCCTAAACGAGACGCAAAATGAACCCGGGCATGTATAGAAGTATGAGGCCGAATTTGGGACCATGACCGAGGTTGACATGGTGATCGTTGGAGAATGAGATAGCTCGAGTGGGTGGAATGTAGATGTAGGAGTAGACGGACTGCGAAGGTGAAGATGGTGGGGGTGCCTTTGTGCGTCGGGTGTGAAGGTACATATGTACTTAAGAAGAAGAGAGAAAATAGTGGCATGGCAGGGTGACGTGAGATCGGCATTGAGAATGACATAAACGAGCCGTGCAGCGCTAATCAGATCTGAGCTCGAACAGTGCCGGCGGGATCAGCGGTGATGAAGTGAGTGCGAAGGTCGGGGGAGGCGGAGCGGATTTATATTAATCCATGATATAGAAGACGATATGAGTAAAACGAAAGCAACAAGAATATGGCAGCGTTTCGAGAGAGAAGGCAGAGAAGTGGCGTTGGTACCAATTGTTTTGAGTAGGCCTGGAAATGCACAGATGTTGACAGCACGGGGCTTGAAGCAGGTGTCGTGTTATATTTCAGTATTACATAGGCTTAGCCTGAAGCGGAGGGTTCAGAAGGCGGATTATGTGAGCTGGCAAACCTCGTCACCTTCATCACAATCTCCGCTCACAGGAAGGACATGGACGCTGAGACAAACATGAAGCTGTGAGCACGATCCGGCATGGACGATGAGGCTAGATGAGCTTTATAGGATTGTGATCGGCGATGATCCGAGGGATTGATCAAAGAAGTGGGGTGGAACGTGTAAGAAGTAAAATGTAGGCTTCGTTATAGTAGGAAGACGTATTTGTGCGCCAGAACCGGTGCTGATAAGGCGTAAGGAAGCGTGTAATGATGCGCCATGCGGAGACGGCGAGGCGGCAACGTGTTTGAATCAAACTTTGGCTGTGTATGACAAGAACTGCTGCGCCGGTGGATGCAATATTTAGGACAAGCTGGACAGAGGACACTTGTCTTGCGCATTGTCCACGTTGACCAGAGGACACCATTGTCCACGTTGTACCTCCGTTGTAGTGCTTCCACAAGGGGATAATCACACAGCCACTGGAGGAGGTAACAAAAGACGTCGTTTTGCTAATTTGATTCGCACGCCTCTTTGGCAGGCTAAGATTGTTGTTTCGATTTCTCTTTTTTTTTCTTTGACTCGACCTTTTGCCTGCCATCGTAGTGCACAGTGATTAACTCCCGAGAACATGACGCTGCCCGTCGTCACTCGCTTCGTCGGCACTGCTGCTGCCACCGCCGTCGCCCTCGTCGGTGTGCGCGTCGCGTCTCCTGCTGTAGTTCTCCTGGCCGCCCTCTCCCTAGTTTCCAGCAAACCACTTTCTCCTCCTTCTCCTAGTCCCATCACTTCTGTCGTTGTCGCCTCTCGCATCCCAAGGCGTACTCTCATTCTCGTCCTACTCAGTCTCAGCGCATTCACCTTCCTTGCAGACGGTCTAGCTTACGTTGTCTATGTTGTCCTTAACAAAGCATGGCCTCTTGGCACTGGTATCGACATCGCTAGTGTATTGGGCTTGCTGGCGTATGCTGGTTTGGCTGCTCTTGGCGCGTGGAAGGACGTGAATGGCGTCGAGATTTGGAACCGGAGACGCGTCAAGACAGCTATTGCCCTCGCGCTCGCATTCGATGTAGCTCAGGTTGTCCTTGCCTTCGTTTCAGGTGGGCTTCTACTCGCTTCGTATCTTTCCCCTTCCACGATTCATTTCAACTCAACTTTATCTCTATTTGCCATAACGACCATTTCGCTTATCTTCTAACTTGACTGCGCCACAGACCCCCTCCACACATGTACGACCCCTCTCAAATCCTGCATCCCGCGGCTTCTACACGTAATCCTACCCCTCGCCCGCATTCTCGCACTTCTTCCCCTACTTGTTGCCCTCTTCTTCCCCCGTGTTGTCTACCTTCCTGCAAATGGGTTCCACGCGCAAGTTGATGAATCTGCGCCCCTCATTTCACAAGACACTTCATACGTGCCCCAAGACTCTTTACTTTTGCAACCAGAAGATCAGGATACCGACAATGACGGTCCCAGTACGGGCAAATACGGCACATTCACATCCAGGAGTGGCCCCACAACTCGTTGTGCGTCACCCGTTCCAGGCGTGCGGGAGTCGAAGAAGGTTAGTGAAGCACTAGTCCCTAATTTGCCTTTCTAACTCATTTTCAGACAAACACGCGAGAAGTTGCTCTTGACCCCTCCTGGCACGAGCTTTTCACCCGTATATCTCACCTTACGCCCCATCTCTGGCCTTCCCAATACCCAAAGTTGCAATTCGTCGCTGTACGTACCTTCCATCCAATTCATTAGTCATTCCCTTCATTAACAATCCCCAATAGTTGATTTGCCTGCTGATCCTCCTTCTCGGACGCATCGTCAATGCCTTGGTACCTCTCACTCTCGGCGCCCTAATCACGACCTTCGACACCCCCGGCATCGCCCCCCTCCCTGCATTCGGAAGTAGCCCCTGGCCTTACCTCCTCACCTACGTGGCCCTCCGCTTCCTCGCCTCCTCCGGCGGTCTCGCAGCCATCCGAGACGCCCTTTGGATCCCCATCATGCAATACTCAGACCGCAGCATGAGCATGCTTAGTTTCAACCACATCCTTGCGCTCTCTCTCAGCTGGCACACGAAGCGCAAGACCGGTGAGCTCTTACGGATTCTGGACCGTGGAAGTGCGGTGAACCGCGTGGGCGAGCTTATTGGGTTCACGGTGCTGCCTGCCCTTGTGGATGTGATTGTGGCGCTTGTGGTGTTTATGATTAGGTTTGAGGTGGCATTGGGAGTTGTGGTTGGGTTTGTGTTGGTTGGATATGTTTGGGCAAGTGTGGTGTTGACGAGGCATCGGACGAGGATACGGAGGCAGATGAATGATAGGGATGTTGTGAGTACTCCTGGCGTTATTCCCTTCTCCCGTGCAACTTTGTCCTGATGGATGTGCGCAGATCACCCGTGGGATACATACGGACTGTCTACTTAATTACGAGACTGTCAAGTATTTCGGTGGGGAGGAGTATGAGGCGCAGAGGTATGCCGAGGCGATCGGAGAGTATCAGACTTTTGAGAGGAGGGTTGTTCGTGAGTGTCATTCCATTGTTTAACTTGTAAACGCTTACCACCTTCCCGTAGTTGCTCTTAACGTCCTCAACCTTGTGCAGACGCTCATCATAACCTCGGGCCTCCTGGTCGGTTCTATCCTCGTCGCATCGCGCATCACGAAGGGCCAGAGCAACACGAGTGATTTTGTCGTGTTCATCACTTATTACGCGCAGGTGAGTGCCTTCTCTTCTTCTCGTGCGGCCCATTCTGACCATACCAGCTCTATGCACCTCTCTCGAACCTTGGCGTCGTGTACCGCACAATCAACCAAAGCCTCGTCGACACCGAGAAATTGCTGAACCTCCTTGCAGAGCCTACGGAGGTCGTTGATGCACCTGATGCGAAAGAACTGGTAGTTGAAAATGGTGAAGTCGAATTCGGTACGTGCAACTCTCCCTCGTCCCCCACACACTGACCCTGACTTCCCACAGAAAACGTGTCATTCTCTTATGATGGCATAATGCCCGCACTTAAAAACATTTCCTTCAAAGTACCCCGTGGAGGACGCGTCGCCCTCGTCGGCGAGTCCGGCGCAGGCAAAAGCACGATCCTTCGTCTCCTCTACCGGTTTTATGACCTCAAACCTGGCGAAGGCCGCATCCTTATCGATGGACAAGATATACGCACAGTGACGCTCTCAAGCCTTCGCCACGCCATCGGCGTCGTCCCCCAAGACCCCGTCCTCTTCAACGCAACCATCGGGTACAACATCGCCTACGGTCAGCCTTCCCTGAACTCTTCTGGTTCCGGGTCTACGGAGAGTACGATCGTGGATGCTGCGCAGGCTGCACAGATGCATGAGCGGATTATGAGTTTCCCTGAGGGGTATGAGACGAAGGTTGGGGAAAGGGGTGTTAGGCTTAGTGGGGGGGAGAAGCAAAGGGTTGCTATTGCCAGAACCATGGTGAAGAACCCACGGGTGCTGCTTTTGGATGAGGCAACGAGTGCATTGGATAGTGCGACGGAGCGAGGAGTGATGGAGGGTGCGCTTGGGAGACTTGTGGATGGGAGGAGCTGTTTGAGCATTGCTCATCGGTTGAGTACGATCAAGGGTGCTGATGTGTGAGTGTTTCTCCTTTGAGCATTTGATGTGTTGGTCTTGTGGGATGTGCTGATTATTTGGATAGCATTGTGGTTCTCAAGGACGGCGGTATTGTCGAACGGGGCTCGCATAAAGAGCTTCTTGAACTCGATGGCCTCTTCGCGTCCATGTGGGCGCAGCAGGTCAGTGCGTCGGAGGAACCCCTGCCATCTAAAGTCACTGTAGGATACGAAGTCGACGAAACGCCCGTTGTGGACATTACGGAGTCTGAAACGCGGAGCAACGCACCAGAGGAAATAGTCGTCGAGTCTCCACAGGTCGTTCCAGCCTCGTTACACACAAAGGAAGTCGAAGTCGAAGTCGACACGGGTGTAAGCCTGGTGTTCCCCGTATCAGACGATACCCCTGGCACCGACGCTACTTCTGCCCCTGAGCCTGCACCCATGGCATTCCCAACGACTGCTTCTACTTCGAAAACACCTTCCGTTCGCAGCCATCCCACCGGACATGTGCATAGTGCTAGCGTGACGTTCGACGCGGGCGTGCTTAATACGCCTCCGCGGACGGGTACGCCTGAGCCTGGTTCTACTCCAGGACCAGGGCGCAAAGCGGCGCAGAATTTCCAGAGGCTTGCGAGGAGGATTAGTTTGAGTGGTAAAGGGCCGAAACTTGCTAACTTACCTGGACTAAGGCGGGACTCGAGCATGGTGAGCACTGCCAGTGCAAGCGGAGCTGCGGGTGCGTCTACGCCTGCTAGTACGAGTGGGCGGGAGAGTACGGAAGAGCATCTGCAGCAGGTGGAGGTAAGCCCGAGTAAGGAGGAGAAGAAGAAGAAGAAGAGGAAGAGTTTTATTTAGATCGACTGGAGGATGAATTATGACCTTTGTTTCTCTCTTTTTCTGATGTTTTTTTCTTTTACTTTTGATGACCTCTGCAACGACTCACATTTACATACCACGAATCGGATACATACTCATCCATGACTGACATGCATTTCATTGACAACTGGTACCTCTATCTGTGTGCTACTGTATTGATATCACTCGGCTGAATGTCTGGTTCCTCAATCGAGTTCTGTAACCCCGTATCATCTATTACCAAGAGTTATTGAGCGCACTCAACTCTATAAAGTACACCCCATTGCTTCGTAGTACCGTATTAGTACTTGATATATATGTCGTTTATGTTGTGTAGAGATCGAAGGGACATGCGTTTGTACAGTAAACAGTGTGTGTATGTAAAAATGCTTGACTGTGCGTGGAATTCACAGAACAGTTCGCAAGTTATGCGTTGGGCATATCGTACATAAATCAGTAACAAAGAGACGGGCCATAAGGTATTCAGCGAGGATGTCAAGTAGATGTAGATGACTTCCGACTCAAACCTTGTCCAATTTGGCTAGCCAACTGTCTTGCAGCGTCTAGAGGCATATGGCAGCGTTTGGTGAGGATGGTGAGGATGTCCTTCTTTTCTGGGAGAAATGTAACGGTGGATTTACCCAGAGTCAATTCCCGTGCTCCACCGTCCGTGTATGCGCCCTCCCGACTGCCATAGGTATGTCGGATGATAAGATTGTGAACCAAATGACGTGATTCTTCATACAACTGTTTGTGCCTTTGGTCTACTAGATGGTTCGCTGCGGTAATGCACGCATGACCGGCGACATGGATCTTGTATCGCTGAAAGACGCGCTTGTTTCTGGTCCACCAATCCTCCATAGAACCGTGTTCTCTTTCAAGACCGGTGAGAACAAGGACGACGGGAACCCTCTTCTCGCAAAGCCATTCATAGAATAGCCGGTAATGTTCCTGGATGGTCGTGGTGACTCTTCCTGCTCGTATGCAGTATAGAAGTAGATCGACGCCGCCTTCGTTGTTTAGCTTCGTGATCAGGTCATGAGCGTTCACGATGGTCTCGAGATACTCCTTCATTCCGAGATATGGGTCCTCGAGTCCAGCGGTGTCAAACACCTTATAGTCATGTCCGTCAAAGGTGATAGAGTACCCTTCCCACTCCGTGGTACAGTGCTCCATGGCCGAAGACGTTTTTGCCCTCTTCTCCCCCGCTATCAGGTTGACGACAGAGCTTTTGCCAGCCCCGGTCTCACCAAAAAGGACGATATTCTTTTCATTTGGCATACTGCCTATCATCGTCAGTCACTAGGGCAAAGTTAGTGTATGGGGACTGCCTCACGCGAAATCCAGTGGCGGGATGTGGAGGTAGTCTATGCAAAACAAGAGAATGTCTTCGTGGTCTGGATTTCCATATAATAATAGTTATCCAAAAATATCATACAGAATGGAAACTACAGCTTCTTCGAGCTCTACTCCTTCGCAATCTCCCTGAAACTATTCCTTATGCAGATGCTGCACATACCCAATACGGCCTCTCTGCCTTGAATGTTCTGTCATCGTCGCGTCGCGCATCACGATTGGTTAGGGCAACACGATTTCGTCGTGTTCATCACTTGATACGCGCAGGTGAGCACCCCTTTCTAAGCGCGTCGCGTCATGCTCGTGAGTCGTTGGCGAGACTGGTGCAGGCAAGAGCACGATCCTACGTCTTTTAACCGCTTCTACGACCTCCAGCCCGGCGAAGGCCACATATTGATCGACGGGCAGGATACGCAGTGACGCTCTCGAACTTGTGGTACGCCATATGTAAGGGTGGCACATCTGCACCCTGTCCTTTTCAATACGAGCACAACATCACCGATGGACAACCTTCCATCAGTTCTTCCGCGGAAAACACCATGATGGATGCTGCGCAGGCTGTACAGATGCACGAGCGCATTGTAAGTTTCCTGTATGGGTGCGAGACGAAGCTTGGCGAGCGTGGAATAAGGCTGAGTGGGCGGGAAGAAGTAGCGGGTGGCAATTACAAGGACATGGTGAAGGACCCATAGGTACTACAGTAGAAATGCTCATAATGCATAATGCATAATAAATTATAAGAAATGAAAGAAATATGTTTGCCCATATACCACCACTATGCATTATGACCAGAGCATGATGCACGACATTTCTACCATGGTGCATGAATTTATATGTCGAAAGTCGGTTTGTTATCGATTTCTTTTGTCATTTTTTCATTATGCATTATGAGCATTTCTACTGTACTTGGGACGGGGCAACAAGTGCGCTGGATAGTGCGACGGGGTGGGGGTATTGGTGGGTGCATTTGGAGGCTCGTGGATGGGAGGAGCTGTTTGAGTATGGCGCATCAGTCGAGAACGATCAAGGCTGCTGATCTGCGAGTATTTTATTTTTGTTCGGGTTCATAAGCGCGAATGGAGAATGTACCTACTTACGTAAAAGTTACTCTTGTCGCTCACTTGATTCACCACTGCCCGTGTTGTTTCTGCACGATTATGGCAGTCAGTAACCTTACCAAGTGGCCTACCTGCGGCCCCTCTTCCCTTTTGAACAACTTTTTCTTCTTCTTCAAAACCTTCGAACGCCTTAGTTGAACGGTTCAGAAAACGGGTAAGCAAACGTGATCTCTGCCAAATACACGCTTGAAACACCATTTGGTTAAGGCATACGCGACCGTGGCACCGTGATCGTAGAGCTGCCAATCCCTTACCGTTGCCATTGATGTTGCCTTTCGTTGACTCCACATGCCCTCCCTCAGCCACAGAGATCCAGGAAGCTCAACTCGCACTGCAGGGAGACCGAGAAGAGTTACTGCGCATAGGGTTCACAATCAGTAGCCTACAGGCTGATATCGAGGTCCAGCAGGAGAAGCGACGCGCTGTACAATCTCGCATCTTCATAAGCACAGCTCACATCAGTCCAATGAGGTTCCTTCCCACAGACATCCTCCAGCGCATATTCAAAGCCTGCCTCCCTGATCATCGATATGTTACACCCGACATACAGTCTTCTCCGCTGTTACTTTTACAGATTTGTCGGCGCTGGAGAGACGTTGCAGAAACAACGTCAGAGCTCTGGTCTTCTATCTTAGTCAACGACCGCATCGATATGGACTCCTTTACGGCGATGGTGACCCGCTGGCTTGCAGCATCGCATAACCGTCCGTTGGCCGTCGCTCTATTATTTGCATACTATGACCGCCCCACACCATCAGAGGTGTTTCACCTGCTTGTCTCACACTCGGTACTCATACGTGACCTTCATATGGGGGGCAGCTCCCTCGACTTCAATACATTCCTTGCGGGCATTTCTCCTGATTGTTTATCTCTAAACTTCATGTCTGAATGCACGCCGATGGTTCCCGATGATTCACTTACCAATTCGAGTTGCACGTCAAACGTTACGCAGCTTGTTCTTCGTGGACTACATGCACTTCCCCCTATTGTGACCGCCGCATTCCCTTAATTGACCCACCTTATACTCGCTGGCCCAGGGCATGTCAACTTCATGAAAATTCTTACCGACTTCCCAGCGCTAGTCAAACTAGAAACCAAACTTGGATACAAAAGTGTGAAGTTGCCCCCTTTCCCTGCGGTGCCTGTCGTGCATCGTGCATTGGAGACACTGTGTATCCACCTGACATTTGATACGGCTCATGATCACAATGTAGTACATCTGACTAGCACTTTTGATTCGCTATTTCTGCCATCTCTGCGAGTATTGGCATTTTTCGCCTTCCAATCCAGCTCTTGGCACACTTTCCACGCACAGCGTCCCGATCAGCAATCTGTTAAAAGATGGCTTCCTGATTCGGTGAAGGCATTGTTCGGCAGATCATCATGCTTGGCCAAGC
>MU837363.1:0-14159 GCA_029603245.1 Rhizopogon salebrosus TDB-379
ACGTGGATGTACCCCCCTTTCATCTCTCATCTCGCCATCGAGCAAAGAGTGTTGAGATGATGTGGCCAGGTTACTCAACCCATGATGGGAGATAGCGACAATGCTGAGGAGGCGAGCAAGCATGGAACGAGTGAGAAACACCTGAGAGCCTCGGCGAGCGTGGCCAGCAGACGCGTCTTGATGAGGATCAGGTGGTCCAAGTCCTATTACCTGAGCCGTCCACGACACGAACGACGTCCGCAAAGGCCAGCACTTCCTAATAACGTTTCTTCACATTGTCTTTGAATTTCAAATCTTGATTTGTGCCACCATTTGTCAGATCCTGAGCTTATTCAAGGCATCAATGTAAGTCCGCGGGCGATGAGCGCATGGTATACGCCTTTTGATGCGCACCAGACATATCCTGAGCGCGTTCCAGTCATGATTGGTACCAGCTGTGAAGCAAGTGCGAAGATGGCGCGCACATAACAGTAGTACCTGTAAAATCTTGAATCTTGCCGCATGCTGCAACGGGATGGTCAGTCTGGATCCCCCTGGGATTGGCGGTGCCGGATAGATCGGTCGGGGCGGTTCGACGTACTCTTCGTCGTGGACTGGTGGTGCACACAGCGATGCATGGGAGTCGTCAGCACACTTCAGAATTTATCATGATCCGCCACCTGTGGACCCCCGTTCAACACCGTGATATTGTATGCCCCGCGGAAGAGATCCAGGTCTGAGGCTGATACCACTTCAACATAACTCAATTGAAGGGATTCTTCGGAATTCAGAAGGTTGAAAACGCCACATCTTCCAGGTCTCTTCATGAGAATTTCAACGAGGCTTGAGGAGTTACTGTGCATTTCTACTACTGCAACTTACTGTAGATGCGTGACAGAATCATGTGACGTGATGTGCAAGCGAGAATAGCAGCTGTGCCACAGATGTTCGCACAGAACAACCATGCGCACCGGTACAACCCACAGGACAGTACTGCGGCGGTGGAGAGTGGGAAAAACAGCAGCCAATGTGCCATGGCCTCCTATCTTGGGATAACTTGAGGCTGTGACGAAGTATAAAAATGCTGAGCACGCACCTGCACGCACCCCCGCAAGCCTAGATCCCTACACACATTAAATCTACCCAACAACACCAGCAACCTCCACCAGGATGCCAGGAGCAGTGCAGCCCATCATTAAAACTACCACACCCAATCGCTCGTTTAAAGGCCAAAACAGTAAAGTTCCCGCATTTACAGTCTTCCCCAATGGACACCATATGGTGACGATGAACGAGAGCCATGTCATTCTGTGGGACTTGACAAACCGTGTTGTCTTGAGGAAGATAGATGTGATGAATAGAAGCCGGCTGACAGAGGTGGTATCAGGAGATGGGCAGTTGATGGTGGGCGGTGATAGAAAGGGACAACTCATCGTCTGGCGTGGAGACACCAACAAATCTCCCCCCAATACCACCCACCTAGGCCACTCCGGATGGATCCGTTCGCTGGATTTTTCTCCGGATGGTACAGTGCTGGCGACTGGTTCATACGACCGTATGACGAAGCTGTGGGACACAAAAACATGGCAGGTACAAGGAATACCAATCGAGTGTGGTAGAGATCCAAACTGCATTCGGTTCTCGCCGTCTGGTAAACTTCTAGCAATTGCAACAGACGGTTATATCGAAATATGGAATCTCCGCCCCAGGGAACGCATCATACAATTCGAAGGTCACTCAGCGACTGGACGGGCGACGAATTTTACACTCGTGTGGACACCCGATGGTACGCGCCTTCTGTCAGGTGGCTCTGGTAACGATCACACCATACGGGAGTGGGATACATCCACCTGGCAGCAGGTCCGAGATCCTTGGAGTGGTCATACCAAGGATATTATTGCCCTTGCCGTGAACTCCACCGGCTCTTTCGTTGCCTCCGCATCAAATGACGATGATGTGCGCCTCTGGCACCTGTCAGACCAACGAACCGTCGCTATACTCAAGCATTCCCGACCTATACAGAGTATCACGTTCTCCTTGGATGGCAAACACATTTTCATCGGAGATCACCGCAATGAGATGTCGGAGTGGGCAGTACCGAAGGATGTTTGGGAGGTACAAGCAAGAAACGAGGTAATTCCCCTCCAATTTCCGGTACACAGCGACTCATTATAAGGACACTTCTCGCAGATCCTGGTCATAAACACCAGCGTCCGCAATGCGTGCATCATCGGGGACTTGCATGCAGCTCGAGAACTGTTGACACGAGATATCAACGCTGATGGAAACAACCACAACTCCTACGCCAATCGCTCGCTCGTCGCGGCGCGAAGAGGTGACTGGGACGACGCGCTTGATGATGCATTTCAGGTGAGATGCACTATTTCATGCAGCCTTGACAGAGGCTAACTCGACTTAGTCCGTCAACATTCATCCCTCCTTGACAGGCTATATCTCTCAGGGCATTGCCCTGTGTGGGAAAAAGCTCTTCCAGGACGCAAGAAAAGCATTTGAACTCGCGTTGATGGTCACGAACGAAGATTCATGCACTATTGTTCATCTTCTCTTGGTAAGGCACGTCAGTTTTCTTGCGTACCGTCCACTTAGAATCGTGATGGTGTCAGGCCATCTTACTGTTCAATGCAGATGATCATGAGAGGGCCGTGTCCCGCGTCCAGGAGCTCGCTGCCGCTTGTCCTCAGACCGATGTCCTTGCTTGTCGCTCCGTAGAAGTGAGTATCATCCTCTTTCGTCACGTCCATGTTTGTTCATTTACCGACTTTCTGGACTTGCTTATATTAGGCTTATTTACATATCCAACTAGGCATCGACGCCTTGGATGGTGAGCGGCACGATGAAGCTGCAGACCACTTCACCGCTGCTATCGACACCACCGCTTTCTCATCTCAATCGGCAATTAGATATGAGGTCTTTTTGGTGGTATGTCGATGTAATCCACACGAAAACACTTTTCAATCCCAACTTTGGGCCCTACGCAGCTCTTCGGGTGGGACCTGAATTCCGTCTTGGAAAGTGCACATCAGAAACGATGTCATGCACTGCTTCGGGCTGGTAAAATCATCGAAGCTCGCGAAGCATACCGACAACTGGTATATATGGGTGATGAAACTACGAAGGCCAGCCGCCGTGATTGGTCCGTTGGTAAGTCTTCAGTAATGTCGTCAGCTGCAATTTTCACCTAAGTTTCGCACAGCTTTCGAACGGGAATGCTCTACATTCTATACTAGCAAAGGGGACGAGGCCCTAGCTGCGAAGGATTATGGCAAGTCTATCGAGCTGTACTCGGCGGCACTGGAACTGGATCTTGCAAATGATACCATCGTCGCAAAACGATGTGAAGCAAAGTTGGGGCAAATGTTATGGGAGGATGCACTTGTCGATGTACAAAAGGTGCGCTAGCATCAGCCGTTTCGTAAACGAAGCTCATTGTGGCAATATTTAGGTCATCGAACTCAACCCTTCGTCTTATGTTGGATATCAGCTGAGGCACGAAGCTCTCCATGGAGCACAACAGTATGATAAAGCGATCGCGGCCTTCGAAATCATGTTGTTGAAGTTGAATGACAGCCCTGACACGCAAATACGGGGTGGGTCGCGTATGGCACGTGAATGAACATGTCTGACTTTCCTCCAGACCTGCGTCGACAGTTTATCACTTCAACTGAGGCAGCGAGTGCTATTGAAAAGAGCACTCCTGATCGACTCCAAAACACCCCACATCGTTTACTAAACACCCACACTGGCCTCATATGCGATCAAGAGGTACAGAAAAATATCTTCAAAACGAGCGCCGAGTACAAGGAGCTTCTCTCATTGACGATGAAGCATGAGAGCTCGGAGCGCATTGAAAATGCAATGGAAGGATATTTCCGTTGTGTCATGTTATCGCACAGGTGGGAAGAGAATGAGCCACGGCTGCGCGACATTGGGGACAAGGACATTTACCAGTTGGGTCATGCTGGTATCGCCAAGTTGCAATCGTTCTGCAGAGCTGCTCGTCATGCCGGATTCCGCTGGGCATGGGTTGATACATGTTGCATCGACCAGAGTAACCATTTCGAGGTCCAACAATCAGTCAACGCCATGTTTATGTGGTATCGCCATGCAGCGCTTACGATCGTCTACTTATCGGATGTCCCACCTTCATCAAAGTCTGGCGCATTGGCAAAGAGTGTTTGGAACCAGAGAGGATGGACAGTTCAAGAATTTCTGGCTCCGAAAGTCGTCCTCTTTTTTCAGCAGGATTGGACGTTATATCTCGACGATCGCTCACCCAACCATAAGGAGTCTGATGCGATCATGCGGGAGTTGGGAGATGCGACGGGCATAGATGCACGGTCCCTCGTTACCTTCCGCCCAGGGACGGGAGGTGCCCGAGAGAAGCTTCAATGGGTGTCGATGCGTGACACGAAAGTGCCGGAAGATATTGCGTACTCATTGTTTGGCATCTTTGATGTCAATCTACCGGTTATATACGGTGAGCAGAAACAAAACGCACTCGGACGACTCCTTCAGGAGGTCGTGGCTCAGTCGGGTGACCTTACCGCCCTCGACTGGGTCGGAAAATCATCCGAGTTCCATAGCTGCCTGCCGGCCGAGATCACTTCGTATGGGGCTCCCTCATGCAGTCCGCCGTTACCATCGGAAGATGAGATCCAAACATCAGTCTCCTCGCTGCGAAACACTGTTGGTGTAGAGTCGGCACTGAGATTGCGCAGTAAATTGATCCAAGCGAACGTTCCCCGCTTCGCGGCCCGCCGGCTGCAACTACCTTGTATCATATTCCCTGTGACAGAAGTCAAACGGACGCGTGACCAGGACCAACAGCCATCGTTGGCGTTTACGATCAAGGCAGATGGGCTTCAAGACTTGTCAGTCACTACGGCAGACAACCTGAACCAGCTCTGGCGGGCAGGACGTGCTCGGCACGCACTCTTACTTGTCCGTCCATGGGACCGTTTTCTCCTCGGTGCGCCTGAGGTCGCAGACTCGGATCTGCCTGATTTATCAGACACGGATAGCCTAGAATATTGGACCCCGCCCGCGTCCCCATTGCAAGATTCGTCTAGCGAGTCCCTGGTAGAAAACGAGGATTTAGAATCTTACTCGCAAGCGTTGCGATTGATTGTCTACCTCAGACGACCTTTCAGTGCATTTTTGCTAGCACAGCAGCGGGGCGGGGAATACAAGAGAATCGCGTCGGATCATAATATCATCGCACATGTCAAAGACAAAGCCTCTGTTAATGACATGATGGACGTCAGGACCCTGGAGATATTGTAGCTGGAGTTGTGCATTTTCTGATTCGATATATCGTTTTCTTTTTGTCATGAACTCATTCTCCACGGTCACGCGATTTATTTGCATAATATTGTGTCATTCGTCATCGCTCCACCGTTTACGGTACTATGGTAGTCAATTGATTGGTTTTTTCTGACATTTGTCCCCCAGTCCTCTACGACCCGTACCCATCCTGCTCTCCCACCCTGTGCAGGATCTGGTGCACGTGCGCTCCTCAGTCATTTTTTACCATATTTCCGTCGCTCATAGCCCGACGCTGTGCGCTGATAAACCAACAAAATTCCGGCAACGCCCAGGGCAAGCTGCCTCGTGTTGTCGAAGGTCCTGCAGTGCGAGACATGCAGGTATGTCTCGCTCATGTCATTTTCCATCGCCAAGTCCAATAATTTCCGTGCAGCCATTCTATGTTCGGAGTAAGTTAGTGACCATGCGAAACGCATCAAGACCCCACGTGGAGGAAGAGTGTGATATTACTGATTTCATTCTTGAAAGCCGTCAATGAGCCCAAGCCGAGCCCCGGCTTTGGCCCACGACTCGGTCTGAGGTTTTCCAAAGCCCAAGCCCCCCCCCCCCCAAAAAAAAAAAAAAAAAGCCAGGCCTAAGCCTGGGCTTTCAGACTGAGCCGGGCCCACACATCACTACCTGCACTGCTCACCATCCTCTGTCTGGACTCCGGGTATGATTAAGCGCGCTTCCTTGCAGCTTACCTGGAGGCTGAACTTGGGCACACTCAACCGCTGAAGGCCGTGAACAAGACACGTGTTGCACGAGGGGAGCATGTTTTTCGCAGGAAGCGACACCTGCCCTCTGTTACTACCATTATCCTTTCGTTTTACTCCTCACTAACACACCCACTGCCAACGTTTCATGTCCCATAATGCTCCCACTCCAAGTCAGTCACAATGACAATTGATTATCCCAGAACTTCTATTCGTCGTTCAGAATGGCAGTGAATGACTCCGATTTGCATGCAACCGCCCATTTTCACCCTGCGTTCGATCTCTTTTCATCGCTGGTGACACGAACCCGAGTCATGTGTCGCGTGCACTTCCCAGGTGTTTTGGCTGAGCGCCATTGTAAACGTCTCTACATAAGTACACAATGTTCAGATTGGAACAACGTACAAGTATCTACTGTAGACTATTCCTTGCAAAGTCGTAAACATTTATGAAGGACCAAAGTTTATTCCCCTCCAACCCTATGCTTAACGCAGCCAACTCCATGTCCTCCGGGGAGGCATTGTGTGCCGCGATGTTTCCTTCTTTGCGTATCATACCTTCGCCACTGGCGAAGATCATCTTGACCGCTGCAATAGGCAGTAAAAGCCTATCTTCGTTGCTCAACCTCCGGCACACCTGGCACGCCAGTTCAGTCAGACTGGGTCTCTCCGTACCTCCGTACTGAAGGTCGTCACTTGTGAAATGATATCGCTCTATGAGGATTGCACGCGCTTTGTCCAATACAATCCTGCGATGCAGAGCCACGAACGTTGAATTATTCTGGAGAGGTGAATCAGCGGGAATTGTAGGGTGCTGAAATTGATTACTCACACGATTAAAATAAGCCGACCTAGCATCTGACTCCTGCTTTTCCAACTGGTTGCTTCTCAACTTCTCCTGTAATTTCCCAATATCTGTTTTCAAGTCTTCCACGATCTTCTCAAGGAAGATGATGTGGTCGGTTTGTGAGATAGGCACGACAGGGTCCCCTATGACAACTGTTAGTAGACGAAACGAAATAAGGTACAACTGCAGTTACCTTTCTTCCTTTTTCCTTTTTTGGGGGGAGGGCCTCAATTTCGACAGCTCTTCCTCCAGGGCGAGGGCCTCCACCACACGGTCTGCGACCTCTGCCCTAGCAGAATAGGGCAGAGGTCGCAGACCGTCTGCTCAAAATGAGCATGCAGTGTATGGGCGTCTGGGGCCTTAAAAAGCAAAGTGAAACTCCGCTCCCCCAGTACAGGGATGGACTCGGAGACGCGTGAAAGTGGGCCAAACGGGAGGATAAGGATCCGTGCGGCAGAGGCTGTTTGACGTAGGGATGAGCGCAAAAATGCCTAGTAATGTGAAGCTGAGTTCACAACGTCGAAGCTGAGACAAAGTGGACATGCTTACCTGCCATTCCTCGTAGCCACAGGACGAAATTGGGGCGAGGGGCAGCTGCGGCTTGGTTGGCGGGTGGGTCTGGCAAGTCTGACTTGGTGGAGGTGTCAAAAGCATTGATCGACGAGATATTGGTAGAAGTTGGTACTAGTGTTCGGATGCAAAGGCTCTATGGATAGAAGTTCGCAAACGTAGGAGGCATGGGATGTGTGGAGGTGATGGCAATGTGCTGCGGAATTGACGGGTGATTGCCGATGACTGCGACACAGAAGGGTGGGCGCATCAATATGTCAAGGATCCGGGGAGAAGGTGGCAGAGGATGGTGAAGAGGATCAGGCGAGATGGGAGATGAAATGGGGACAAGGTATGGGGAGAGGTGGGCGATCAAAATAGTTGATAAGAGAGAGGGTAGCGGGTACTGCCACGATAGCTGGCGCTACACTGCTTATATCTATAGTTTCTCACAGTTGGGTGAGTGCCATTAGATTTGCAAACAGCTGTAATTCCCATTAGAAATCGAGGTCCTAATTAGTCTTTGTAATTCCTGAACGCAAACCTTTATGAATAAAGCTATAAGTGGCCAGATAACTTACACCGCAAAGCGTTCGAAGGACGTTCAACGTCAAGGACTAAACCTTGCCTTATTGGAAAGTAGGTTTCAGCAGTGGCCGACTCTTAAGCTTCAGTGTCGAGTAAATCTCACGAACTCCTCAAACTGGAGACTAGGTATCTGACAAACTCAAGGTGACCTGACGTATTCACAGAAAGGTTGAGTAATTCATGCTATCTACATGCTTCTCTTACAAGTGGAGGAGGGGGGATTATTATTATCACAGGCGTGGTTTCTACCTCTGCCTTGAGCCAGGTACAAAATATGTACCCATCTTCCAGTGCGGCTGTACGACATGGTTGATACATAGAAGAAATATGAGTAAGGCAAGATAGCACAACTTCCCAGTTGGTCCGGTGCGAGGCGAGGGCTATGCCTTCCGACACCCCCCCACCGAGGAAGTCACGCTTTTCCTTCCTACATCCGTTAACATCCTCTTTTAGCCAGGCTTTGAGCGGTCGGTCGTTTCGGAGCTTGCCATCCTCATACCGAAGGCAAACCCAAACGAGCACCCAGAAACGACTCAACATCGTGCCGGTACAAGTACTAGACTTTGCCTTCGATGGCTTCTTCCTCCAGAAGGTCCATCGCTATGAACGGTATTGTCCCTGTGCGCTCGTTGCCACTGGGACCATCTTCTTGAGTCGACGATAAGTCACAATCGTTCAGGACTCCGATTCATTCATTTTTTCCTGTCTTGTAAACCATAAAGTTTCTGGGGCTGATATCGAGGTGACGGATACTATTGTCCCATGGAATACGATGACATGTTGTCGCAATTAGAACACGAGAAAAAAGCGCCAGAATAGAAAACACCTACAGACTACCACCTGCGTTTAAGAAATCCTTGCCACTCGGCGTCGTGATCGGCACAAGCTTTCTGAACACGATGAGTAGAAGACACGACTGCCCCGTTCATGTTCGTCAATGCCTAGTGTCTTCCTCTCTGGGATGTACCTCCCAACTTCCTCTGGATGTTCCTCTGCGATCATCTGCACCTTCTTGAGTATGTCTGGCTCGGTTTCACGGGACTCTTCGGGCCAGTAGAGCTTGGCGACCATTTCCTTTAAAACGTGTTGACTAGGGCGCTTTTCATCGGGAAGACATTAGTTGCACGTACGCGGAGACCATAGTGAGTCATGCGCTCCTCAGCCTCCAAATCAAATTCGAGATCCACCATCCCGAGGTCGTCGGTGCCGTCGTCCTTGACTTGAGTTTTGGGCCGGAAACTCGGATTCATGGCCTTTCGTAACTTTTGTGGGCTTCATGGCCTCTACGAACCATCGGTTAAGGCCCCATTCTACATCCTGCATGCACTGCATAATAAGGAGCAAGACCATGAAGCGGGGAAGGTCCTGAATGAAATTGAAGCGAGAGCACTGAATGGTGTCCTAGCGATCAAAATACCAGGCGTAAAAGATGTCGTCTGGTACGAGTGGTCAGCGAATGAGGTGTCCTTGGCATTTCAAAGACTTACTCTTCACTATACAGGATATGCCTTGCTTCTCCGCGACATACAAACCATTCTGCACGATTGGATGTTCTTTGGGCGGTTCTTCCTTGTCGTCACGTTTCTCGTCGCTGCTCTTGAGGCGCTTGCTGCTGAGCTCGTTCGAGCCTAGATGCTCAGAAGTACGCTTGTTCTCCGCGAGTTTAATTCGGGCAGACCGTCTAGGAGCTTTGGGATTTAAGTAAGAAGTATGTCGGCATATCGGATAGCTTACCATCGCTAGATGCCTTCTGAGCAGAAGTGGCGGCAGGTGCAGATACAGGACCTGTTGGCTCAGCCGAGGCGTCCATCCCCTTCCGATACTCCAAAGTTCAAACACTTCTCTTTAGAGGCCTTGTAATCCGTCAGCTCGTATCTGGCAGGGGGAGGGTTGATATGGCTTTCGGAACGTTTGAACTCCACTGGAAATCGTTGCCCTCGAAAGGTTTCTCACGCGACATCACAAATGTGTCGGGCGATTTATTACATAAGGTCTCCATGCTCCTGCACGTCCTTAGCGGCCCGAAAAGGGACGACAACTACGTCAGGCTTGCACTTGGATATTTCACCTTGGTGCATTTGGTACATCTTTTTGTCATTGTGGTGATGGTGCCCGTGCTAGGATCGTTGTGCTCCTTTGAAGGAAATATTCCTGCAGGTTTCAACTTGCGCAGCTCCAGAAGCGCAGTGTTGACAGTACCGACAAAAGGCGAGTAAGGTATATTTCTCACAGTGGGTTTGGCACTTGATAGTGGAGATCAATATCCCTGCACATGATCTGTATTAGAATTGACCTATAATTCGACCAAGTGTTGCTTGACTTGAGCGGGCTCGCCTTTGTTGCAGACGGGCAAGACGAGCTCGAGGCATGCTTCAAGTAGTACCCACTTGTCAGGGTCGGGTACGGTGTATCTCTGCAACGATACAGGAGTTCCTGCAGCATAGTGTCGATCTCGCATGTCCGGTGAGTCTCAACGTCGCGCGAGACCCATGACCGGAGGTTCTTTATTCTGCAACAAATGACAAAGTTCAATATTGATGTATGGTGGACGAAGTAAGCTAACGCACTTGACGCCGATAGCGCCAACATTATTGACAATGGTAGAGAAAGAAAAGCTCGAAACTTTGAAGTCCACACGATGCGGATCGAATTTAAAGTAAGTATTCAGTGGTACATTGTGGCGCGACACTACTATTGTCTAGACATTTCAAGCGCAATTGATAGAAAATAATGGCGGAACTTAAGCTTGATCGATAGCAGCACGCGACAGCAGCTTGGCACACTGCAAGGGATGTGAACCCGTTCAACGTCCACTGGTGGCATCGTTCAACGATCAAGCGCCGAGCGCTGAGGTGGCGATGCGCTGCTTGCAATTTGCAAGTGATCTGGATTCGAAGGAAATATACACAACACTATGTGCCCTCTTACTACTTTGAGAGAATGATGAACTACGAGTCTACGAATATCTAAAATTGCGGAATTTAGTTGTTTGTGAATTTGCAAACCTTTTCCCATGCCAGCATACTCTTGGAGGCACTATCTGCATCATTCTCCCCTTGTTGAACCAAACTATTGCTATGAGTAAGAGCCATGTGCAAGGCGTCATCAGACAGCAATGCTGCATCCGCTGCGTCTAGCCTCGAACGCGCAAGCTGCAGAGTCTTCTGCCTCTCGGCGACAGTTTCATTGACCCTACGTTCGCCTTAATTGAAACCATAGCGTCCGATTAGGATATCGCGAGCGTCATTGAGCACCATCTCACGCTGCAGACCACCAAGCAGCATGGCATTCTGATGAAATAAATCAGCGTAAATGCAGAATATTGAAATTGATTACTCACACGCTCAAGGGCCAACAATAACCCTGACTCTGAGGCTCTCGAAGCTTGAAGCTGTTCCATGTCTTCGATCATCCCCCGCACGTCTAGTGTCATCGCTTCGACGCGTTTTTGAAGCAATTCGATCCTGCTGGGCACTGGCACGTGCACCACAGAACTACCTAGGAACATCGTTGAGCAAACTGAACGAGATACATATGCAGAAAATGTCGATGCCACCTACCTTGCTTTTTTTTCTTTTTTTTCTTTCGGGAAGACTTTAATTTTGCCTCCTGCGGCTTCGACAATGCTCCTTCTTGCACAGGGATTTCTACGGTCATCTCTGGGTGATTTTCTAATGATGTGACTGCGGAAAATGTCAACATCACCTACCTTGCCTTTTTTCCCCTTTGGAAGACTTTAACTTTGCCTCTGTCGGCTTCGACAATTCTCCTTCTCGCACAGGGAGTTCTGCTGTCATCTCTGTGTGATTTACTTTGTTCTCGTCAAAGAGTGCGTGCAATGCATGGGTCCCCGACATCTTGAACACCGCAGGGATGAGACTGGTTACTGGTTCAAGGAGACGGCCCCTAGTGACAGGGCTAGAGTCTATGAGCACAATTGGGGTAAAGAAAGGGTGTAAAGTTGAATAGAATGCGAACCTATCGAGTTCTTTCAAGTCATTGTACGTGGCGATGAGTCATCCGCTTCTCAGTTCACCCTCACTTTCGGGGTCCATGAGACCCCAGGCTCCGACTCGAGCTTTGTATAAGGCCGTACTCAAGTGAAGGGGATGAATGAAGTTAGTATATGATGTAGTAGGAATACTAACTTCATGTGGAATGCAATGTGTTTGCCTATCGCGGGTGTTAGATGAGAAGAGGTTTGTTTGGATCACGAAAGCCACGCTTTCGTGATCGGTGGGGAAGGTCTGGCCTTGCCAGACCGCAGCTGCACGCGCGATCTGGAAAGGAATGTGCGACCGGCGGTTCAGAAGTTCGGGGTACAAACTTGAAGGAGCCGAGCACAGAGGGGCCAAACCTTCTGAGTGTGCAAAGGTCAGTCTCAGGTTGCGGGGAGAAGGGGACCGCGAAGAGAAACGAGACCAGACCAAAACACACTGGTTTATGAGAATGGGAGGAGGGTGGGAGGACAAAGTCTATCGCCGAGTGAGAGGAAAGATGGAGGCACGAGGCAAAGAATATGGGCGAATCATTTGGATAGTGTGCATTTATCTAGCGCGCACGAGCCAAAGTGCGGGAAGTGTCAAAAACACGTGTGGCTTACACAGCCCCAGCTCAACGTCCGGTCAACTCGCAAGTAACGTTGAACGTTGAGCGTCCATGTCCGTCGTAGTATATAGTACAACTGCGTCTCTGTGGCATCTGTGGCACTCTGTAGTGCCTGGGGTGTCTGGTGCACTGGGGGCCTGTGGATTCTGGAGTCCCTGGGAGTGTCCTGGGACTCTGGAGCCGAAAACAGTAGTCCATTCTGATGGTCGTGATTGGCACAAGCATTCTGAAGCGATGTTGCAGTGAGACATACTATCAGATATTTGCCGAAGATCTTTTCACAAGACCGTCTCTGAGACGTAGCCATTCACACACAAAGTGGCTCAAGTTCCGCGATCTCTTGCCCTTTCTCAAGTTTCGTTTACTTCTCATGAGACTTCTCTAACGAACAGAGAAACGAGGTCATCGTGTTTATTTTACTCCTTTCAGTCTGGCGCTCTTCACCGGAAAGATGGTGGTTGCACGCCGGCATTGGCTGTACTGAGTCGTGTGCTCGTCATTTCAAAGACTTACTCTTCACTATATAGGATACGCCTTGCTTCTCCGCGACAATACACCATTCTGCACAATTGGATGTTCTTTGGGCGGCTCGTCCTCGTCGTCACGTTTCTCGTCGCTGCTCTTGAGGCGCTTGCTGCTGGGCTCGTTCGAGCCTAGATGCTCAGAAGTACGCTTGTTCTCTGCGATTTTGATTCGCGCGGACTGTCTTGGGGCTTTTGGATGTCAGTAAGAAGCATGTTGACATACCAGATGGCTTACCATCGTTAGATGCCTTCTGAGCAAAGTGGCGGCAGGTGCAGGTACAGGACTTTTTGACCCAGCCGAGATGTCCATCCCCTTCCAATACTCGAAATACTTCTCTTTGGGGACCTCATGATCTGTCAACTAGGAGGGTTGATATGGCTTCCGGAACGTTTGAACTCCACTAGAAATATTTGCCCTTGAAAGGCTTCTCACGCGACATCACAAAGGTATCGGGTGATTTATTAAGGTCTCCATGCTACTGCACGTCCTTAGCGGCTGAAAAGGGACGACGACTACGTCAGGCTTGCGTTTGGATCTTTCACCTTGGTGCATTTGGTACATCTCTTTGTCATTGTGGTGATGGTGCTAGGATCGTTGTGCTCCTCGCAAGGAAGTATTCCTGCAGGTTTCAACTTGCGCAGCTCAAGAAGCGTAGTGTTGACAGCACCGACAAAAGGCGAGTAAGGTTTATTTCTCACAGTGGGGTAAAGGATTGGGACTTGACAATGGAAATCAATCTCCCTGCACATGATCTGTATTAGAATTGACCTACAATTCGACCAAGTACTGCTTGATGACTTGAGCAGGCTCGCCTAGGCAAGACGAGCTCGAGGCATGGTTTAAGTAGTGCCAACTTGTCAGAGTCGGGTACTGTGGTACCTCTGCAACGATACAGGAATTCCTGGTAGTGTCGATCTTGCATGTCCGGTGAGTCTCGATGTCGCGCGAGACCTATGGCCGGAGGTTCTTTATTCTGCACGAATGGCAAAGTTCAATATCAATGTATGGTGGACGAAGTAAGCT
>MU837363.1:61928-72749 GCA_029603245.1 Rhizopogon salebrosus TDB-379
GGAGAGGTGCACCCAATGCCTTGCCAGTGTCCACATCCCACACCTGAATTGTGTGGTCAGATGAACCTGACACAATGCGAGTTCCATCCAGTGAGATTGCAACAGACCAAACCCAGTCAGTGTGCCCTTGGAGAGGTGCACACAATGCCTTGCCAGTCTCTGCATCCCACACCCGAATTGTTTCATCTTCTGAACCTGACACAATGCGAGTTCCATCTGGTGAGATTGCAACACACAAAATGGGGTCAGTGTGCCCTAGGAAAGGTGCACCCAATGCCTTGCCAGTCTCCATATCCCACACCCGAATTGTGTGATCTTCTGAACCTGACACTATGCGAGTTCCAGCTGGTGAGATTGCAACAGACAAAACCAAGTCAGTGTGTCCTTGGAGAGGTACACCCAATGCCTTTCCAGTCTCTGCATCCCACACCCAAACTGTGTTGTCTTTTGAACCTGACACTATGCGAGTTCCATCTGGTGAGATTGCCACAGACACAACCTCATCAGTGTGCCCTTGGAGAGGTGCACCCAATGCCTTGCCAGTCTCTGCATCCCACACCAGGATTGTCTTGTCAGCTGATCCTGATACAATGCGAGTTCCATCCAGTGAGATTGCAACAGACAAAATCTGGCCAGTGTGCCCTTGGACAGGAGCACCCAATGCCTTGCCAGTCTCTGCATCCCACACCCGAATTGTTTCATCTTCTGAACCTGACACAATGCGAGTTCCATCTGGCAAGATTGCAACAGACAAAACCTGGTCAGTGTGCCCTTGTAGAGGTGAACCCAATGCCTCGCCAGTCTCAACATCCCACACCCAGATTGTCTTGTCAGATGAACCTGACACAATGCGAGTTCCATCTGGCGAGATGGCAACAGACCAAACACAGCCAGTGTGCCCTTGGAGAGGTGAACCCAATGCCTTGCCAGTCTCTGCATGCCACACCCGAATTGTGTTGTCTTCTGAACCTGACACTATTCGAGTTCCATCTGGCGAGATTGCAACAGACAAAACCAAGTCAGTGTGTCCTTGGAGAGGTGCACCCAATGCCTTGCCAGTCCCTGCATCCCACACCCGAATTGTGTTGTCTTCTGAACCTGACACAATGCGAGTTCCATCTGGTGAGATTGCCACAGACACAACCAAGTCAGTGTGCCCTTGGAGAGGTGCACCCAATGCCTTGCCAGTCTCTGCATCCCACACCTGAATCGTCTCATCTTCTGACCCTGACACAATGCGAGTTCCATCCCGAGAGATGGCAACACACAAAACCCAATCAGTATGCCCTTCAAGAGGTGCACCCAATGCCATGCCAGTCTCTGCATCCCACACCCGGATTGTCTTGTCAGCTGAACCTGACACGATGCGCGTCCCATCCAGCGAGATCGCGACAGACAACACCTGGTCCGTGTGCCCTTGGAGAGGTGTACCCAATGGCCTGCCAGTCTCTGCATCCCACACCCGGATTGTGCAGTCTTCTGAACCTGACACAATGCGAGTTCCATCCGGTGAAATTGCAACAGACCAAACCCGGTCAGTGTGACCTTGGAGCAGCTTTTCCATTGGAGGCCAGTTCGTAATGTGACTAGTAAGAACTCGGGGGGTACCAGGAAACTTTGCAACGAACTTCTTAAATAACGTGCATTCTGTGGGAGCAAACGGCAGGGCGGACAGATATAAATGTGGAGTGCTGTGTACGATGGCGGGAGCGAAAGTTCGAATGAAACGTTGGGTATCCCTAATTGCACCACTGATATCCTTATACTCGACATGACCCTAGACCATTAACCGTCAAAATTCATTGTTCCCAT
This sequence comes from Rhizopogon salebrosus TDB-379, assembly GCA_029603245.1. Classification (NCBI taxonomy): domain Eukaryota; kingdom Fungi; phylum Basidiomycota; class Agaricomycetes; order Boletales; family Rhizopogonaceae; genus Rhizopogon; species Rhizopogon salebrosus. The sequence goes on from MU837363.1 coordinate 63,741, forward strand.
TGGATGCACTCAAACGCACCGTCAACCATAGGGCGACAGACGAGAGGGTCGCCACTGCACCACTGAGTCCCTCGATCAGAGCCAGTGCTTCAATCCAGAAAAGGAGACGCTCCGTATCAAAAAATGCTTCAACTTCCTCCACGAGCTTACGTCCGAAAGGTGCACCTCGCACATGTCTCCCCCAAAATCGGCATGAGTATGAAAGCTCAGCCGGAATGCACTTCTTCACTCGTTCGTCCAAATCAAGGACAGCCGAATTGGGTAAATACGAACTCTCCAATGAGCAGATGTTGAACCGAAGGCCACGCTCCATCACCTGAAGGGAGGCAAACGCAAGATCGACCTTAACTAACGACAAATCAACGAAGAACTTGCCGCTCCGCGATTCGTCTGTGAGAAAGTCGTGGAAGGATGCGTGGAGGGGACGTATCGGAGTATGTGAGTCTGTGGTACCACTGAACAGCGAGCCCAGTGGCTCAATGACCCGCATCACATTGGATTTGCCAGCCACGCCTAAAAAACACAGTCGCATCTCGGTCAACGCCGACATGGAAAGCGGTTCGAACGATCCAAGAATTTGCGCCATTACAGAGCGAACCCTTGAAATTGCCTTCTCGTCCATCGGGATCAGTTTCGTTAACGTGCGCGTATACATGTCATCCAACAGATGCGCTCCTGTTATAGATTCAGATGTGCCAGCAGTGAGGTCTTCGAAGCGGTCCATCGGCTCTACCCCTGCGAAGTCCGTACCCTTGATATACTCGCAGGCAAGACGAGCCCACTCAAAGAGGCCATCTGATTTGTGAGCAAGCATCTTGAAGTGTCCATCGTCAAAGCCCTCGTCATCACGCAGATAATTCAGCCTCCCGGAGATGTAAATCTGTATGTCACGTTGCGAAGACTCTAGGGATACATGGGATATATCGTCCATAGAGACGTGACGAACATGTGACACGCCCTTCATGGACTTTTGGATGTCACCGAGTGGACGGGAAGTGACCAGAACACGGAGGTTTGCCGGAGGTTTCACTGTCTCGGAGGAAAAAGGGTCCACACTGCCAGCAAGCATATGAAGAATCTGTTCTCGAGAACGTGCTTGCCCACTCTCGTCCAAGGCGTCGATGACTATCAGGACGGGTGCATCGACAGCTTGCGAAGCTGCGTCCACTGGCCCTAATATAAACTTCTTCCACTGTCTTGCGATATCCTTGGTGTGCCTGAGTTCGTTGTCGCGAGCAGCACTCGCCAGCGCTCGCCACATGATAGGATCACGACCTGCCAAATCACGTGCGATCGTCGTGAATATCTTTTCATGTCGCTGTTCCGCTTCCCGTGTACGATCGAAGCAGAAGCAAGCACCTGGACCACCACGCTCGTCAAACCAGTTGGCAATTGTATGAGCGATGGCCGATTTGCCCTTCCCTGCAGTGCCAGACAACCAGAAGACGCGCTTCACGTCCTCTCCAGTCTCGTCGACCCAATCCTTGATCTCCTTCAGAATGCCTTCCCGAGTACCTGGGAGACAACGCTTGGAGGTATCCCGCCCGGCACCGTCCACATACACCATGTCCTTGAAGTCCAGATCCTCGGCTAGGCCACGGGTCAACAAAGACTCGGAGTGAATACGAGACCGACTCTTACCAATACGGTGGACCTTCACATCGATGTCATCAACCGCTCGATCTGAAACGCGTTGGTGTTAGCGAAGTTTCAACGGTGAGTTTGAGGCCGAATCCAACCTATATGGTGGACGTTTAAAGCGGTGTCACGAACGGCTCGATCTCGAAACTGCTGCATGAGCGCTTCGAAAACATTGTTGTAGTCGTGGATCTTGGCATCAGTTTCTGCGATGACATTCTTGGCAAGCCTCCCCCCTGTGCGAACAGACGACATTGGGTGTCAGGCCAGCAACGACGCAATGGATTTGACTCACAAGCGCTCTTCGTCTCGGAGTAATGAGTGATGAAATCGGCGCACTCCAGTGTCTGCCGTGCGATCTTTCCATAGATTGCTTGCATGAATTCTATCTCGGCCAGTCTCCCATCTTCATTCATGAAAGTATAAACTTCCGAGAGTTTCTCAAGTAGAGCGTGAACTGCATTGTCCCGGTCTGCCTGAGCGATAATTACCTGTCACAAAAAAACATGAATGACCCGCAAGATTGATGATACGAACAAACGGACCTTGGCGGCATAAGTGAAGATACTCATTACTGCCTTCGCATAGGGATGGATCTAAGGATGAAGGTCAGTCATGTACGACGTTGAGATAAACACCAGTACATCTGCAATCCCGCTTGCAATGGAGTTGAACACCTTCAGGGGTGCAATCATCGCGGAGAATGTGTCCATCGCATCGGGAGCGGATTGTAGGTCGTTGATCACTGAAGTGATATTTTCGGGAGCTCCTGGGACAGGGCTGGTGCCTGCCAGACCTTGGGAGGCCACGTCGATTTTCTCCTTCACCAACTGCTGATCAGGTACTTCGACCTGAGTGGAACTTTAGTACACCATCAAACTCGAACTTAACAACATACCTTCGGATCGCGTGAGTTAGCGTCCTGGCCAAGATTTGGGCCGGACATTAAAACTGTAGGTGGTGGAGGGTGCTGCAAAGGCATCAAAAGAGGGCATGTCAAGAGTCAGATTCGCACCTACCTCGCTAGGTTCATTGATTGTAGGATCCAGAAAGCTGGAACTGGAGCTCATGGCTGCAGTGTTCGAAGACCGCCCAGCGCTTCGAGCGGAAGAGCTTTTTGTAACTTTATCCAGTAACTTCCGGAGAGGTCCTTTGCGAGATCCAGTCTGGGAAGGCGCGAGAGAAGACACCTGCAAAGATATCAACAATCAGTAGTCATGAGGGCGAAAGTTCCATACATCGCTTTCAGTGGCTGCTCTGCTGCTACTCTCGCCATCAGATATATGGTGATCTGAATGTCTTTGCTGCAAAAGCCCCAACCCGTAGCGCTTCCGAGGAGGATTGTTGTCTGTCATATGTTCGAAAATAAAGCTGATTCTAATTTCTGAGTGATCGCAGCCTCGGGCCCTCGACAGAGCAGTGTCACGTAACACGTGCACGCATCCGTCACGTGAGCGCCCACTGGCATTGCCGCCCAAAGTTCCGATCACGCCGCACCAACTTGACTGGCAAGTGTTTCCAACATCGCATTAGCTCGCGCCCAGGCTCATCATGGACATAATATTAATCGATGGCTTCACACATTACACTCCCTCACTAGCCCACTCATTGCCGGACTATTCAAGAGAAGAGCTTCAAATGCATTTATCTGACAGGGCTCACTTATCTCCTCATTGACTAGGCCAGTGCTCGCGCAGGTTGCTTCACTGTCCCCAGAAGAGGTTCCCCCTCGAATCAGTACCTCCTCCTAATCGCTTGTCTTCGATTGATCCGGAGCGTGTTCAAGTTAATTTGGTACTATATGCACTGGGCTAACGGATCCTTCTGCACTGCGCACTGTTCATGTATTCAGTGCTTTCCGAATATCCGATCATCACTCATAGACCTGTACTGATCCCGCTCATCGCAAGACTTGCATCAACTTCAGCGCAAAACGTGGTATAAAACTATATGTACCTCAGTGGACAAGACGCCACAGCGATTCACTTCGAGAGTCGAGAAAAACCCTGAATATGCAAAAGTCGGGCTACGCAAGCAAAGGACGACAAAAAACACTCACTTTGCTGCCAAGTATCTGTCGGACGAGGTGAAAACGAAAAAGAAAGACGGAGAAATCCGAGTCCAAACCAACTCTCACCGGGCCAAATGCTCCCACAGGTGCGTTTGCAGATAAGTGGCCATTTCCATCCGACAGAACCCTCCCCACTTCGCGGAGTCGGGGAAGATAAGAACATGCCAATTGACGAGAGCGTAACAAAGAGACGCTGGCGGTGTTCGTGCTAGCTGGCAACTACACCAGGTAGTACTGTAAGGTGGCGTACGGGCAGCCCGTCAAACTCTTCGCGGAGTGACGCCTGGTCCAGTTGATGGGCGACCAAATCCATTTGGACCTTCGAACTTTCATATGAATACGCAGTTTTGGTCAATTGTCGTAACATATCGGGGTTGCTTCGTGAGATGACATCCAAATCACACGAGCGCCTGTACACGTTTTGTACTTCTCTAGATGGGATTTCAAATCGGAACGGGACCAAGTCAGCACACGATGATAACTTGGAAGCTAGTACGCACCGAGACAGTGCCAAAAGACGTTGCAGTGTCACACCCACCCCAGCCCACCATGACTAAGTTCTCGTCGTCTGCTCCGGCAAGTAAGGGTCAGCGCCAGCCGGCTGAATGAGACTTCATTGTCTATATTTTGTTTGACATGGAAATCGTAATGAGGCTGAGCGTCTGTTGGAGATTTGGATGTGACTTGAAGGTGTAAACGCTGGCAGATTCCGAAACCAACGCTGCTGTGGAGCGTTTCAGTAGAGGACCAATAACTTGAATGACAAGTTAAGCTGTTCATCCTACCTGTTTACACCTGTCACAATGATCACTGGCCACGGCACATGAGACGACTTCAGGAGCTAGAGAATGTCATAACTTGAGCTTACCATCGGACACCCAGTGGCCGCGCGATTAACAATGTGAAGTGGATGATGAGGACGGGGGGTACAGATATCTCAGAGCGTTTGGCAACCTCTAGCTGTCCGCGAATATTCTAAAAAAACCCTAGATATTTCTTACTGGGTGGAAGACGTGTTGAAGTTGTGACACTAAACATAGAAGTCGTCTCAGAATCCTTTCCCAATGTTGCCAGCCTTATGTAACAGTGTAAACAACGAAACTGGACGTTTTTCGGTTGTTTTTAGATCTTAGGTGGTTTGACTCTCAGCGATGAGTACAAACATAGCACGCACCCGCGAGCGCCCATGAGTGCATGAATTCCGATGCCACACCACCTTGAGCGCTCTGAGCATCGTACTAGGACTCGCGAGCAATCCACGCATATGGCTTCAACCATTACACTCCCTCCCTAGCCTATTGTTACCCAACGTCAGCTCACGAACATGGTCTACCAGTTTGCTGCCGAAACAGAGTGCCTCCCACTTGAACACACATGTCCCTTATATCGACTGGTAGCATAGCATCTATCACAGCTCCTCTGCATTTCTGTCGCCCATCTGATCCCACCGCTACTCACATGATGTGCATTGTGCACAACGTAGTATCAGGATGAAAGTCGTTGCGACGCAAGAGTCACTTTCCTTTCACGATCCTGCGGACATGGTCAGGGCAGGTGGATGCGAGTGGACAGACGAGGATGAGTGTCGGTGAGCACACCCAGATTCTAGATGAGTTCCGGTCGGCTCACCTTGATACTATTCGATGACAAGCTTTCTTAGACATCTCTGCTACCTACGACACTGGCCGACTTTCCTATTCCCGGCGATGAACACGCGCCGTCTTCCCGGACAATCTCCGAACCTATTGGGAAGTATCTTGTGTGCGGGTACGTTGGTACATCCCTCCGACTGGATGTTTCTTGTTGTTGCAGCTGACCTGATGCCATGACGATATTGAGATAGTGGTGGACAGAATGATCCTCAATTCGCAAGGACAACAAATGGGAGCATGATCGCCAAAGGGAGGGAGTTGTATGAGTATTCGTCTAATCAAATCTGGAAGGGACACGCGTAAATGCGGTATGTAGTCCATGGATACTGCAGAGCCCCGCCAAATTCTACTCCATGAATCAGGATTTTACTGAGGCCATCAACCCTACCTCGTGGGGCTAGCGGGTATCAGAGGAAGCGAAAAAGAAAGATCACCTTCACTCAGATGAGGATGCACGAGTTGCGGACTACGTTCCTTCATTTCCGGGCTACTGATAAGAGCTTCAAATCCATTGATTTGATAGGAGTCGCGTGTCTCCTCGTTGGCTGGCCCTTGTGCAGCTTATTTCACTGTTCCTAGAAGAGGTTTTCCTTCGAATCATTCGTCTCTCGACTTCCTAGACTGGAATTCTCGTCATCGCCAACCGCTGTCTTCGATTGAACATGTTCAAGGTCATGACAGATAACAAAAAGTACCAAAGAACATGTTCCGTTCGGTACTATGTGCTTGGCTAAAGGGCACAAATTCTGTGACGGTGCATGTCCCCGCTCGATCTAAATCCCCCATTTCTCTCAGGTGGATGCGCAGGGGTTCCGGATTGCATGCAGTTCCAGGAATCCCGGGATGACAGCGTCTGTATGATTACTGATGAGCGCTGTTCTGAAAACCAATTGTGACGCCACTGTACGGCAGGTAAGCAGGCTCGAAGTCATTCAGTACAATCACAAAGACCATAACAATTGTCTTACAGAAGCTCGCCCTCGCATCTCCGCTCTCGCAACTATCGACATCGTCGCCAGAGGCTCACGTTGTGCTAGCATCAAGTTTACAGCGCCACATCCGTATTATATGTCTTCGTCCGATCCTCCATCTCGCTGCGCTCGTTGATTATTGTCTTTATTCCAATGCACGTAGATGAGACTCCAATTTTGCACGAGTTTCAAGCCTTATCGAAGAAGCAAGTTCTTTCAATTTACCACCGGCGTCTGTCATTGCATCAACACGGATCGAGAGCGCTGTACCCGTTCAACTATACGGGCTCAGTGGCGATATATCAGCCTGACGAATTCCTGGTTCTTAGAACAGTGGATTACCTCGTCCTTCCGTTTTCGGCTCGCTGCGTGATTCCCCGGATCTCGCACAGTCCACAGAGACCATTATCACAGTCCGGACGATGTGATTTCCCCTATGCCAAGCCTTATGCACTGCCGTTCACCTACTCAGTGCTTTCCGAGACTCTCGTATCACCCATAGCTTGAAGTTCCGCACCCGGACTGATCCCGCTCAACGCAAGACATCAACTTCAGTGCGAAGTATGGTATAAATATCCTATAATGCTATCCCTGCTCAAGGACTCACATTGCACTCTAGGGACGAAGATTGCAGTGTTCAGGTGGAGGGATATAATGCCCATTGCCACATCACCAGCCTCTATTATATGTACCTCGGTAGACAAGACGCTACATATTCACTTCGAGACGCCTGATCTAGTTAACCGAGAAGAGCAGGAGTGTACTTACGGATGACACCTCTTGTAGTCACAAAATGAGAACGTATCAGTACTGACATTATGACCATATTGCGCAATGTGAGGGGGGCAATAATGAAGAGCTTCTAGGAGCTTGATAGACTTTGAATCCACCAGTGAATGAGCCGATGCTAGGGTTTTAGAAAGTAGATACTCATAACCATGCCTACGTGCGCTTTTTCACGCATTAGTATTTTCCATAATGCCACTCAACTCGCCCGACGCCCACGGTCGAGGTATCAGGCAGTAGAGTTACCTTGCGCATCCTCAATGCAAACGAATATATGGCCATCTACGACCCAACGGGACCTGAAACGAATTTCATGTACGTTAGAGCGCGCAGCACCTGCACGAAGGCTAATCACTGACAGATACACTCTTTCCAACAACAGCACTAGGGTATGGATGAATAGAGCCCATCAAGGAGGTACCATGCATCCCTCTGCCTCACAAAATACTGTGAAGAGACGCTTGGAATGTTCCAACAGTTCGTCACCCTACATTTCACGCCCTTTGGACCGCGTCAGCTTCATGGTACCAACGCGCTCCCTGCCCCATCTATCAAATTGCGAGACATAATGGACGCCCACTTCATCTCGAGCTATAGGGTCTAAGCATTCCAATTCCAGGGTGCTAACTATGGAAAGAAGAGTCAGAGGCACTGGGAGGTGCACCGCAGAGACAGATACCTTGAATGCGGTGATGAGGCGGCACGAAGATTCAAGAAAACGAACCTGCAGGGGTTGGGAGGTCTCAGAAGTGTGATATAGAAAGACAAGAACACGCCGATTGATGAGAGAGTGCCCTAGAGAGCGCTGGCGATGTTTGTGCCAGCTACACCTTGTAGTACTATCTCGTGGCGTACGGGAGACCCGTCAGATACCCGTCAGGGTGCGCTTTGTCTAGGTTATGGGTGACCAAATCCATCTGGAGCTTTGAGCTTTCGTATGAATGCACAGTATTGGCCAACTTTTCGGTCAGCTGCCGATGAGGAGGACGTGAGATATTGGAGTTGGTACATGAGACGACATCCAAGTCACGCGAGCGCCCGTCGACATTGTGTACCTCGCTAGGTGGGATTTCAGAACTCACTCGGAACTGGAGCAAGTCAGTACACGATAATAACTTAGAGGCCGGTACACACACCAAGACATAGTGCCCACAGACGCTGCACTGCCATACTCACCCCAACTCATCTTCACTGAATTTGTACAACTCCCTGCATATAGTATATGGGAGCTGCCACTGCCCCACTGCCTTGACAGTCTGGAGGAAGCGGACCTTGATAACCAGGACACAATTAATGCTGGCGAAGACAGTGCTCCTCACATTGCGAATGGTATGAGAGATGTATGAGTACCTAGAACCAGTCATTTGCATGTGGCCGATGCTGAGTGTCCTCACTGTATAGTAGTGACGTCGTCACTCGTGTAGCCAATCTGAACACCGACTGGATACGAGCCAAGTCCACGGTATGGACCGCAATAGTTGGATGTTTCCGAAAGGTTACCGCATGTCTGTCCGACTCTGTCGTGACCTGGACGCGTGTCGAGTTGACGAACTCTAACCCGTATAATTTGTCGCGAGCGGTACAAGGGTGAGCCCATGGAAGGAGAATTCATCTTCTATATTTGGATATGGAAATCATAACGAAGCTGAGGGATTTGGATGTGACTTGGACTCGGAAGACGCCGCTGTGGAGCATTTCAGTAGCGGACCGCGGCAGTAATGACAAGTTATGCATACCTGACCTATCACGTAAGAGACTGTCAAAGTCGCGTGCGGGATGAGGGGTTGTATCGAACGTTCTAAGGCTAGCAGTCATCGATTCATCACTCGTACCTCAGTCGCTGATTCACAACGCGATCGTCTAGTACTTCGTCTTGTCTTACAGTATTTTT